>JAGYYJ010003162.1:0-126226 GCA_019671005.1 Hibiscus mutabilis
TTAAGGCCTTCAGAATGCATTTTGTGGAGCCTTTTGGCAATGCCTTGGACATGTTTTCGAGTTTGCCGGGTGTGTTCTAGCTGATTGTGCACTTCGTGCTTTATGTGAAGAGCAGTCCGGCCTTTCTTCCACATTGATCAGTTCTTCCACCACCGCAAGATTTTGGCCTTTCACAGCCATGTGAAGAGCAGTCCGGCCTTTCTTATCCGTCCTCGGTGCAATCCCGGGTTCACTAGCCAAAAGTGCCCTCACAACTTCCATATGCCCATTTCTTGCTGCAGAATGTAAGGCTGTTTTGCCATTACTCCTTGCTATGGTAGCCAGGCCACTACCGGCCTCCAATAAGAATTTCACAATCTCTATGCGACCTTGTGTCGCAGCAGTGTGCAACGCAGTGGTGTTCGATAAATCAACTGTCATTGCCAATTCTGGATGGACTGCCAAAAGCACTTGCAATATCTCTGCAACAATGCCAGACTCAAACATCATATTCACCTTCAAAAATCCGGAAAAGAGTTCAAGTAACATAGCTTACTTTTAATTAGAAAACATACAAGTCTTGTATCAGAAACATACCTAAATCTCCTTGTTTAGCAGCAATGTGAAATGCATCAAAGCCATTTCTAGCTTTGATCCCAGCATCTGCAAGATCATAATATTTAATCATCTCCTCAACCAAATCGACATATCCGTATTCCGCCACGACATATAGGGCAGTTTCACCGGATGAGTTCTGTTTAGGTAACAGCTCCTTCAGTTCATCCTCCTCGGTCTTTGTCAAGATTTCCAACACCGTAGCAAGGTTTCCAGCTCTTGCTGCAGCACGCAGAGGCGTATCATCACGTTTCCCTGTTAATTGTTTGGTCATCTTTTTCCTACGAGCAGGAACAGATGGCTGCTCGGTTGATGGTCCCTCCATTGTAATCAAAATCAAGATTTCCTCGTTGCCTAAATTTATCTATGAATTGAAAGATTATTCTTCATCTGGAACAAAAAAAAACCCAGATCAAAACTATTGTTTTTGGTTAAAAAAAACATTATTCTTCTAAAACCAACTAGTGAAATGAGATTCTATGTAAGTCTTGAATTAACTGATCCTAAGACTATGGATCTTGATTCCTTCCTATTGTGTCTGGTTCTGCGGAGTCTCTTGCATCCAAAATTAAGCCTGTTTACAAAAAAAAAAATCAGCTTTCCTAAAACACAGAGGGAGGTTTCTTTCAATATAAGGAAACATCTTTGAAAACAATCTAAAGCATAAAAATAAAGAACCTCAAAAACCAAAAACAAAAAAAGAAACAAAACCTTTTACATCTGTTCATCCCCCATTTTGCAAAGAGGAAAAGGGGGAAAATGAACTAAGAAGAGGAAAATGAAGAAACAGAAAAGAATGAAGGAGCTATTTTTTCTCCCATCCGTCAAAAAACAAAACACCCATATAAGTTAGAAAGCCGTTTTTAATTATAAATTTCTTTCTTTCGAATCAGAATACCAAAAAAAAAGAAGAAAAAATTTTGTTTATGAAGAAGAAAATAGAACAACAAAAGAATGTTTGAAAAACTTACAAGGCACACTTGTATTTTCAACTTTATGCGAATCTAAAACTCGTCCGACCCCCAAACTATATCAAAAGAATTCTAATCTAACCAATAAAATGGAGACTTTTGTAACGGTGATGATCGGGAAAATTTGAGAAATGATTCTCTTCTTTTTTCGGTTGATAAAAAAACACAACTAAAGCCTGAATAGAGACCAAACAGAGCAATGTGGGTTCTTGATTCAGTTTATATTCTTGATTCAAAAATGAAATCACTTGAAAATCATTTTCTTTTGTAATGAATTATTTTTTTATTTGAATTTAAGCCAGATAGTGTTGATTGGTTCTATTTCGCCATTGTCTTGGTATTAATTTAAGTTATTTACTTTAAAAATAAATCGTATTAATAACGATTCTTTTAACAATTTTTTTCATTCATTCATTTTAAAATGTCAAAAGATTTTTTTGTCTTAACTCATAATGGTATCTTAATCTGGAATAAAATACTTCAAAATAATCTTTTATTTTTATAAAAATATATATGCTTGTGAGAAGAAGGATAAGTCACAAAAAAAAAACTTTTTTATTTTTATTTCTAATACTAACATTAGAAAGTGAGTGAGACCCAACGGAATTAACAGAAGCCACGCGCCTCCCCTATCGTTTGAATTAGTACTGCAATCTTAAGATGCTTTTCTATTGGAGTTTTTTTTCTTCTTTTTGAACATATAGGATTATAATGTTACAATCATATTAATGTTGTATAATTAGCTCGTTTCTAAATTATGTATACACGTTAGACTGTTTGTTTTCTCATTTTTAGTTTTTTATAAAGGTAAATTATAAATTTCATCATTTAATTTTACTCTCACTCCTATTTTGATCATTAAAGTTTAAATTTTTTAATTTGTTCTCTCAATTTTGATATTGCGTCGTTTTTATCACTCCGTCGTTAAATTGCAAACGATGTGATGACATGACATATGGTCAGATGATTCATTAAAATGATGTAGCTTTAAATCCCTACAAAAACCACCAAAACGACATTATTTTGAATCCTTATTAAAGTCGTTTTGAATCCATTATCCATATGGTTTTGGTGAGTCATTAGATCATCTACTACCATGTCATCAAACCATTTGCGATTTAATGGTAGAGTGACCAAAAACGATACCATGTCAAAGTTGAGTGAGCAAATTGAAAATTTTTAAACTTCAATTATCAAAATGGGAGTGAGAGTAAAGTTAAATAGTGAAATTTATATTTTGCCATTTTATAATGTATATTTTAAAATATATAATTAAATGTTGATTGTAGTTCAATTATTGTTGGTAACAATACATAGATAAGTATATCCTCCTATTAATTGTTGGTGGGTCAAAGGTACGCACGAGCCTTGACCCTTTGATTAAAGAGTTGAATTGTGTTTTAATCTTTTCGAAGCTATAAAATTCAATTTAATCCCTCTTAACACTTAGTTGAATGGAAATTTTATATTTTCATATCTCCTAATTTTTAATAATTTAATTTGAGATATTTTAACACAATTTCTTTTACTTTGGCCTCTCAAATATTTTAATATCTCGATTTTCTAAAACAAAATTTGTAACTTCAATTTATGCTTTATTTTCAAAGTCGGTACATAAGTGGAACCTTAATCTAAAATGAAAACTATTTAAACTTGATAATTTGTAATTTATCATGAAATTTGTTTTCTTACCTTGCTAATTTTACTCTTCATTTTCTTTCACACTTTTATGGTGTTTTTTAAACAAATGCCATATATAAACTTCAAACAACATCAAAAGAAAAAAAAAACGTTGTTACTTGTTACCATTAGGGGGGGGGGGGGACCTTTGTTACCAAAATTGCACGCTATAGCAAATCAAGAAGAAGAAAAAAATATCTTTGTTACCAAAATGGTAGGTGTATTCAGTGATGTAGCTTCCCAACTTTAAGGTTTAATTACAGTTTTAGTTCTTGTAAATTTAAAATAAATATGATCCTCTACATTTTTCGAGTATAATTATTCTATGAGGTCCAATTAATTTTAGAATCGTATGTGGTTTGTATTGACTGCGTCACTTTTTGCATTTGATTAAACTTGCCGTCTACGTGATAATATTTGTCTAATTTTCGACCTACAGTTGTTATGCAATCTCCATAAAAGGCATGCATTCGAAAGAAGAAAAAAAATTGAAATTCAATAGACAAGGAAGGGCGAAGGCCGAATTATAAATTAATCACCAACTTTGGTTAAAAAAAGGCCAGTGGTATTCAGCACAAAATACAATTTTGCTTATTTATTTATTCACTGCAGGAGATAAAGCAAGTACTTAACATTGCAGAAAGCAGAAAAGCTATGCTTAAAATGAGCAGATTGAGAGGTAAAACAAAAGAGAATTAAGTCACGTGGAGGCCAAGTATCCATAGTAAAGTCCAAAACCCTGAATGGCTATTCACATGGTTTAAAATGGATGTTTCCGGACAGTGTCGTTTAAAGCGCCTATTCTACAACAGGTTGCTCTCATTCTTTTCCTTTTCCAAGGCATATGGATATAGAATATGTTATTGGTATTTTTCATTTTTCTAAATATTTGTATATTCAACATGTATTATAACATAAATATAAAAGTATGATGTTTTATATAAGTATGTATGGCTTTTCTTTTTAAAAACACATAATTAATATAATCGTAAAGCAATCCGAAACCAGACAATATACGTGATTGATTATAGGACAAGGTGAAATGAGCAGTTTTTGTTAATATAAAAATGTTTTACTCAGTAGTTGGAGACATGCTTATCTGATACATGCATATCTCCTACAGAATATATGCTTTTTTATTTTTATTTTAAAAAAAAACTTGGAAAGGAAAGGACTAACAATTTTAAAATTTTTATAGTTCTACCTTGGAGAGATGTACGTAATTTTCAGAAAATGTACTGGAGAAAGCTATTCAATGCTAATCAAAGTCAGTCGTTGCAATATTTTCCGTCGCTGAAGGAGGAGGGTACTGTTAAGGTTGCTCCTCCGCCAGAGGTATTTGATGCTGGTACACAAGAATGGAAATTTTGTTTAAAGCTTCATAAACCTCCAAATTATAGTTTATTGCACAAGGTAATCTCGCTACTTTACTTGGCCTAACTATCAAGGTGTCGGTTATCTTGCTAGAAAGCTTGATCGATTACCGTTAAATGGTGAATGGTACTTTTCAGGAGCTACTTGCTGTTGAAAAAAAGTTATTTCAAACACAGGTCTAGAGTAAGATGGTTGTTGGAAGGAGATCAAAATACCAATTTCTTTCGTAGTATGGTGAAATGTAGAAATGCTTTTAGAAGAGGTTCTTAATTCTTCTTTAACAGTTGAACAGAAGGAAGAGATAAAGGTGGCAATGTTTTCCATTTTTTAAAAAACTGCTTGGAAGATAGTTGGAAAAGAGGTTGTTGCTGCAATTCAGTTTTATTTTTCCAGCATTTAATTCCACAATTATCACCACTAGACTCACCAATATAATGCCTTAAATGATTACTTGTCCCCCTATGTGTTTATGATGGTGATGAATGTTTTATCAAGATTGCTCGACATTGGTGTGGCTAACAAAGTTTTTGAGCATCATCCAATGACAATAAGGATTGTCTCACCTATGCATTGCTGATGATAATTTGCCTTTGCAAAGGGTAAGATAGATTCCATTGGAGGGGTTCAGCAGTTTTTTCATCTGGGATGTCAGATGATGAATTGCAGGAAGTTAAGCTAGTTAGTGGCTTTTCTTTGGTAACTCTCCCAGTTCGTTACTTGAGAGTGCCTCTGGTTCCTAAGAGATTATCAGAAAGGGTTTGTCCTAAGTTGTTTGATAACATTAGAGATAGAGTCAATGCTTGTGCAGCAATAAGTCTTTCCTATGTAGGTCCAGCCCAACTTATTCAATTGCGCAGATAGAGCCTTACAAACTCAGGATTACGGAATGAGGGGAACTAAACCTTGTTGCTCAAATCTTCATTTTCCACAACATCCGACACTTATGGATGGCAAACAGCTACGGGTACATGAATACGACCCACAAAAAAATTAGAAAATTAAACATACCCAACTCAGACACTAAATATTCAATCTTCCTCAACCAAACATGATTAAAGCATACGCCATAAAATTAGAAAAAAGGTAACACTCTTTATATTCCAATAATTCATAATGGTGAGAAAGTTGAAGATAAAAAGAGAACGTTCCAAAGAAAATAAAAAGAGAATGAAACAAACTTAAACAATATCCTCAAGCAGCCACTTCAAAATCTAACACAAAAGTATCCCCTAAGTTAAATCTCAAGCTTATACCTTAATGGCATACTTCCTCATTGGAAAGTACATCTCCCTCTTCTTCTCACGCTCAGTTTTCAAAGATAGCTGCGCAAAACAGAAATGCAAGAGGTCAATGTCAAAAACAACAAAATTAACTACCATGGAGTCTTGCAACCAAATAAGAAGAGTGTAATAACATGCAGCTACGGAGGTTGATAGTATAAGAGAAAGCACGCAGAGAGCAATATACATAAATTTAATGATGCGTGAAAATACAAACAAGCCCCGGATAAAATAAGGATAACTATGCGGGCTAATTTGATCATTGACGTGGTACAAAATTACAAATCCAAACTAAAATGGCTAAACTAAAAGCACACAGAAATGTACAAAATTATTTCAAACTAAAATAGCTAATCTGATCATTAACATAGTAAAAATCCCAGATCATTTCACTTTTATACAATTTTCATTTGTCAGAGAAAATTCCAAACTAAAATATTTAACCAAATGCCCATGACAAAATTAGTAACATTTAGTTCATATGCAAAATGAACATGGTAATTAAATCATGAAGTGAAAAAATTAAGTAACAAAACTGTCAAACTACAATAGCATGATAGACCATAACGAACATTGACCCATAGCTAACCTGGTGCTTGGTAAGGCGGCGGCGAATAGCTCTGGTTTTCTTGGGGCGGAGATCAAGTGGCAAAAACTTCTTCTTCTTATAAGCTTCCCTTAAAGCAGCCTTCTGCTTCTGGGATATCACCGTCAATACTTGGGCGATGGATAGCCTCACCACCTTACTAAAAAAACCCAACGCCAGAAAAATCAAAACCCATACTAAAAACAATGAAAAATGATAAGGAAAAGGAAAAGGAAAAGAAGAAATCGAATTACATCTTAGAGAGCTTATTGGGGGCACCACCGGTGACCTTGGCAACACGAAGGAGAGAAAGTTCAGCTTTTAATTCCTTGAGCTGACTTAACAGCTCTGTCTTTGATTTGTTCCTTAACTCGTGCACCTTGATCCTTGCTATAATCAACCAGACAATGAAACAATAGATTAGAAAAAATTAACATTAGCAAATTGAAACAGCTTAAATTAAGAGTAAATAGAAAAATGGGGTCTCGATTATTGATTGCATTACCCATGGCTGCCTGCCTGCCTGCCTCTTTCGTTTCTCTGTGTAGTGAAGAAGATCTGGAAAGAGCAACGGTGAAGGCTTTAATATCAGTCGGCCAAAACCCTAATTCGCGTCAGATGTGTGAATTGGACTTTCATTTTCTTGGGCTGAAGTTTCGAAGGTCTTTTGAGTATTGTTCTGGGTTTCATGAAAGCCTGTCTCTTTGCCGGGTTTAAACATCCCAATTGATCGAAAAGGACACGAATTGAAGAACCCAAAATTTAGATGGAAGTTTTTTTTAATAGAAAATTAGATGGAAGTTAAAGGTGGCGTTAAGCCCTTAATAAATCTAAGGTATAACTAGTCAATGGTGCCCCTAATAGATATAATATTTAACTAGTCAATGGTATAAAAAATTAAAAATTTAATATCATATTTAAATTTATATAGCTCAAGTTATCATTATAATAAAATTTTTAACTAACTCAATTGATAATTATTAAATTTTTATATAAAAAACTTTTATTAAGGAGAACAAATATCAAAAGGGAAAAATGGCGATCACAGGGAAATCGAAAGAGGGAACACAGAGGAGAAGGGTTTGGACGTTTTTTGTGACGAATCTCCCAATACAGTTGCATTGGAAAGGAATTTGGCAAGTTTTTGATCGGCATGGTGTGGTGGTGGATGTATGTGTTCCAAAGAAGAAAACACGAGATGGTATGCGCTTTGGGTTTGTGAGAATGGGATCAAAAGAGGATGCTGATAGAGTAATTGAGAGGTTTGACGAATTCAGGTTATATGGATCGAGGATTAGGGTGACCTTTGCACAAAGAGATTTGCGTGACACATACTGGAGGAGGAAACAGAGTGGGTCACAACAGGTTGCGGATAAATCACGATCGGATCAATCAAAATTGAATTCGAATCGGGAGAATCCAATCTCCCAGAATGAGGAAAAGCCAAGGACGTCGAGCGAGGTGAGGGTTATTGAAGGTGTGGTCGATAAGGAAAAATTAGAAATCTTACAAAACTGTGCCGTAGGATTTTGTAGGCAATCGACCCAGATAAGAGATTTGGCCATGGATTTCAAGAAAGCAAAATTAGAAGGCTTTACGGTTATGAGAGTTGCAGGGTCGATGGTACTTTTAATGTTTGATAATGCGGAAATAAGGAAGCAAATGCTGGAGGAACAACAATTTGATATTTGGTTAGAGAATGTGATGATATGGGATCCTACATTGGGGATGCCTAATCGACGGGTTTGGCTATCAGCTAGCGGTATCCCAATTCATGTGTGGTCCGAAGGTACTTTCAAGAACATTGCTGAAATTTAGGGGGGAGTTAGTACAAGTGGATGATGAAACTGTGTCACTGCAATCGTTTGAGAAAAGTCATTTCAAATCGAAACTGATTGGATAGAGAAAATTGATGCTCTGATTGATTTGCAAGTGGGCGAGAGTATGTTTCGCGTTCGAATTACCGAAATGGAGGAGGCAATTGGTCCAAAATGTGATTGTTGTTGTGGAGCGGCAGTAAACACAAGTGTTGACGATACATAGAGTGACAAGGATAGTGTTGGGGTGTCACTGGAACAACAAATAAGTGTGAATCGAGTGGAAAAGGAGACTGTTTCGGGTGACACTATAGTTCCTGATTCGAGCTTGGGGTAAGCTGGAAACGTGGAACATTTGAATCAGATGTGGGTGGGCAACAGAGTAGTGGGTGAGAGAGTGTTTGAGGGATCATCAAGGGAACAAAGTTGGATGGCGGATGAAGATATAGGTTTGGTAGCTCGACTGGTGGAAGTTCAAGCTCACATGGACGTTGTGGAAAATGGGATGCAAATACGTGATGAAATCATGGTACAGGAGTGCGGGGAATTGGTGCGACATGAGCATAGAGATAGTGAGCCTAGGCCACTGGACGTTATTATGTTTAATGGGCCACGGACCGAAATCCCTAGGGCTGGCAAAGCAACATTTATTGAAGCAAATGGGGAAAAACGTCGAATACGGCAAGTATCTGAAATTATCTTGAATTTTTTATCTCCTGAGAAGAGAAAAAAAAAGTAGAACAACGCTTGAGTAAGAGGGGACGAGGACGACCAAGAAATAACACTCTCAAGTCACAAAGGGTTTGCAAACAGCTCATTATCGGATAGGGTTTTGAGAATAAAAAACGATCTATTTTAAAGGAAGCACACGAGACGCTGTTATTGGGAAAATATATTAGGGCAGAGACGGTGGGGAATGAGGAAGAAATTGTATAGGATATTGCGAGGATGATTGAAGCACGTGCAACTAAGCAATAGCAGCGCGAGATGAGGGTGTTGTCGTGGAACGTGAGGGGTCTGGGTTCGGCATCAAAAAGAAGGGCGGTGCAATATATTGTGCGACAACATAGGTGTGAGTTGATCATTTTACAAGAAACAAAACTCGAAGAAATTACTAGAGCTTTGGTTAGTAGGATATGGCGTTCGAATGAGTTCGACTTTGCGTTTGTTCCGTTCGTGAAGAGATCGGATGGGGTCCTAATCGTTTGGGATACATCGCTGTTTGTTGATGGTACGATCTGTATTGGTCCACAGCTGTGGGCGTATACGCCCCGTGTGTAGTGAATGAACAAGAACTATTATGGAAGGCTTCGAGTGATGAGATGTCGAGTCGACAAATCCCTTGGTGTGTCGATGGGGACTTTAATATGATTTTGCATCCGAAGGAACGTCAGGGTTGCACAAATATGTCTCGAGGTATGGTGTTATTTAATGACTTTGTGGAGATGAATGCTTTGATCTTTGTCGGGGACAAGATTTACGTAGTTTGGACCAGGCAAGCGATGTAGTCGAATTGATCGTTTTCTTGTCTCGGCTGAATAGACTGCGAAGTATGGGGATTTGAATATACTATCGTTGCTGCGGGGTTTATCTGATCATTCCCCTCTTTTGCTAATAAGTGATGCACTTAATAACGGACCGCGTCCTTTCCGTTTTCTGAATGCGTGGCTTACGACTAAAAAATCATTGTGTGCTATGGAGAAGGAATGGGGGGCGAGTTGCAAGGACAGTTGGGCGAGTTGGGGATGTTGGCTAAGCTTCGAGGGATGAAAGCCTTTCTAAAATAATAGAACATAGATTCTTTTGGTAACATTGATAAACGTATTGGGAGTGTTACTATAAAACTGGATGAGTTGGATGGTAGGGTGGCAGATGGCTCAGCATCTTGGGAGGATATGGAGGAGAGGTGGAATCTGAAGGCTGAGTTATGCCAATTAACACGTTTTAGGGAGTCAATGTGGCGACAAAAATCGCGTGTGACGTGGTTGAAAGAGGGTGATCGTAATACAAATTTCTGCCATCGAGTAGCGAGGCTTAGAGCAATGAGGAATACTATCAGAGGCGTGTGACGTGGTGTGGCTGTTGCGGATGACTTGTCTGTGTG
Organism: Hibiscus mutabilis; assembly: GCA_019671005.1. Taxonomy (NCBI): domain Eukaryota; kingdom Viridiplantae; phylum Streptophyta; class Magnoliopsida; order Malvales; family Malvaceae; genus Hibiscus; species Hibiscus mutabilis. The sequence goes on from JAGYYJ010003162.1 coordinate 10,407, forward strand.
TTGTTAGTGTCGTGAGGCTGTGGTGGTTCAGCCGCAGACATCGATGGATTTTTTGGCTTAATGTTTTCGTAGTTTCTTTGTTGGTATGGTTAGGGAATGGTGGTTGGCGAGTTGTGCAGCGGTCGTATGGTCGATGTGGTTGGCACAAAATAATAGTATTATTCAAGGAAAGAGGATGAGTTCGGGTGAATTGTTCTTCCTTATTAAGCTACGATCCATGTAATAGGCGAGAGTGAGATTACCTCCGGGTACGGTGCTTGAATCAACATGGTGGGAATACCTTTGGTTTTGTGATTTTCAGCCTCATACAGTATCGCAAAGGGCAACCGTTGTTTGGGAGATGCCACCTAAGGGACTGTTGAAATTCAACGTGGACGGGTCCGCAAGGGGGAAGCCCGACAAAGCGGGTTATGGTGGTGTCTTGAAAAACGAATTTAGACATATTTTAGCCATGTTTTCTGGTCCGATGGGGATTGTGGATTTGAATAAAGCTGAATTGCAAGCTATTTGTTTTGCATTTGAGGTAATGCATGTGTCTAGTTGGGGCATGACAACGTCGTTGGTGATTGAATCGGACTCGACAATAGCAGTGGCATGGTCATAAGAAAAGGTCGTGGAAGTTTTGGCAGTGGTTTCGGCGGATTGATGTGGCTTGTGTTGATATGTATGATGTTTGTTTTCATCATGTTTACCGCGAGGTGAATCAATTGGCGGATGCACTTGCTAAGAGTGGTGTTGATAGGCCTTCATGGTTCCAAGTGATAGGATGATTTATTTCGTTCTTTGGTGTGCGCTATGGTGTTTGTTCGATCTGATTGACTTTGACTCTATTTGGTGTTTATCCGTTACGTTTTATACACTATCATAAGTACTCTTTTTCTCCATCTATGTTTAGGGAGGTTTTTAACGAGGCTTATGGTAGTTTTGGCTTTGTATGATATACCTCAATAAATCATGCATTTTTACTGAGCAAAAAAAAACAAATATCAAAATTAGTATAAAGATATATTACGAAGTACGACAAGAAAATAAGTTTAAAAAATCTATGCATAAAATTTGTGTCACCAATAAAAATACAATAAATAAAAAAAGGCAAGAACCACATCACTAAACTAAAGAAACGAACATCAAGCACAAAATATTCACGTCCTAACCTAACTGTTGTAAAATCATTTGAACAACAAACTTTGAATGATGTTAGAAATTTAGTATGCGGCAAAATACTTAAAGTGATAACAATATAGACCGGGACATGTATAGGAGACAAGATTTAACGTGGTTCAGCGTAGTCTACCTCTACATACGAGAGAAACGAACAATCTACTATTAACGTAGAGAACACGAAGAGTACAAATACATGATAACCCATGTAATCTCAAAATTCGGTGTACAAATCCCATGACTCGGTGGAACCAAAACACTCTTCCCAACACCCTACAATACCCTCTCTACAATGTAGTCACAATAGTTGTAGAAAACCTAAAAGTGGTTACATCTCTCTAGAGAATAATTCTCTCTATCTCTTATTCTCTCATAATTCAAAAGGTTAAACCTAGTCTATATTTATAGACCCAAATACTTGGTCACCAAAAACCTTATTCAATAAGATCTCTTACCTAAAATGGATATTTACTCATTAAAATAAATCTTAATTGCCAATTAATCTTCAACAACTAGAATTACAATAAAACCCAACTTAATTACCAATTAAAATTTGATGGTACTTACTTCTGTTCAACAGAGAAGTCGTTAATACGAGCGCTAAATTTTCACCATGATAGATGTAAAACAGATCAGTAGGATCATCGTTCTTGAATACGCGATCAGACTCGAAAGAACGAGAAGCGGAAGAGTCTTCTGATACCATGTTGAAGTTTCGACTTGAGATTGAGTTTTCACTCAAGCGTTTTAATTTCTCTTTTGTGAGATTTTATCAGAGTAAAGACAAAGGGTTAAAGAAGGGATAAAAGATTCTTAATTACCATTTTGGTTTAATAAAAGGTTATATATACTAATAAAGAATCAAGATATCTAATCTAACTAACTAAACTAAGTCCTAATCTCTATAAGCTCAATACAATTGTACAAACTAATATTTGAGTCAAAATATAACAAATGATCTACAAAGTCATCACTCAAAAGATCCCACCACATCTGTATTGTGTGACAAGCATGTTGAGAATAATTATGGGACTTAGGTGAAATGATAAGGGTCTCTCATATCTTAACCAGTGGTCTAAAAATTAATTTTCGCCTTATCCATGAAGCATCTTTAAAACTTTTATAATAAAGTGAGATTAAGATTGTATAGAAATGATTGTTCTTTTATCTTTCTTTTTTATTGCTCTTTTTAATTTTAATTTTTTTCTTTTGTGTTGTTGATGGCAACATCACTCTTATATTGGTAGTCAACTGCTAATGATCTTTCTTTATTAATTTATTTTACTATTATTTTATTTATTTATTTATTGTTCCCAATAAAGATTATTTTTGTTTTGGAATTCTTTTTTTTGGTAATATGCATGTTCATCTTATGGTCCATGTTCGGGGGTGCGAGGCTACCTCTGTTTTGGATTTCTTTCACCATCTTCTTAATGACACGATTTTTCCTCTATCTTGTAACACCTCAACCTGGATGCTACAATTGGGCCACAAGCCCAACACCACTCCCATAAAATTTTCTCTTAAAAAAACCAATAAAATCAATCTCATAAATCCAAACACGTCATAACTAAAGCATTTAAATCTACACTTAACTAAAACATTCAAAAATAGTTAAAGGAGCTCTAAGTAATAAAATATTTGACCAATACAAGTTAAATCAAATAAAGTTACAAATACATAGGGTCATACGAATACATAGTCCACTACATCTAAGTACTTGTACTCTACCAAAAGGTCAATGCTGGATCCTTGCTTCGATAGTGCTCCGCTATGCTCGAACTATCTATCAACCTGCGAACAGAAACAACGATTCCGAACGTTGAACTAACAAAGCTCAGTGGATACACGACCACTCGACCATGCTTTAGGTGAATCATAATTAAGAGCATGCTATGAAATATGATGTCAAGATAGGATAAAGCAATGGCGCTACCAGAACCGCCTAAACACATGCTATAGAACAAACAACAACTCAACAACATCAACATATAAATAAACAAACCAGGAGTGAGGCCCAATGTCACTTGACACTGGGAAACCCACCCATGCTCAGAATCTCACATCGTGCTGCTCAAAATCTCACATCGAGTGGTATACTCGAAATCTCACATCGAGTCTTCGCTTGAAATCTCTCATCGAGAGGGGCTCAAAATCTCGTATCGAGCAAATAGCATCACCAGAATCTCGCATCGGATGACCTTCATTTCATCACCCGAAATCTCACATCGAGTGGCCTTCATGTGTTGCAACACTCACTCATTGAGTATCCGAATCCTACCAAACAAAGACTCAAACCAAACAAGTGCCCTTACCTGGCACAACCTCAAATGATTCACCAAGGATCTCTAAAATTTGCTAACCCGAGCAATTTACTTTCATTTCGAATACTCTATTAGCCATTTAATACATATAAACAAGAAGAACGCATACATTCTTGGTTTTACCAATCATTTTATATCACAAGAGACCCATTAGCACCTTAGCCACAAATTATAGAACCCTAGAACTCAAAACGTAAAAACTTGGGCAGATTGCCCAGTGAGTATGATTATCGGTACTTCCCTCTAGGTATCGATACTCCCCAATGAGTACCGATACTCTATTTAGATTCGAAAGAATTGGCCCCCAAGCTGTACCGATACGCTCTGTGCTATATCGGTACTCCATATCGGTACTGGGATCGCCCCGTACCAATCTTTACCCGTACCGATACGCCTACCTTAGCGTACCGGTACACAAAGCCTTTCTAGGCAATGTAATAGTGGGTATCGATACGCCTCTAGCGTACCGATACGCCAAATAGCTACTAGAATTTTAATCAAGCTAAGGGTACCGATATACGAGAAGGCGTACCGGTATGCCCCCATAACCCACCTTCTAAAATACAAAGGAGTACCGATACGCAACCACCCCGTACCGATACTCGAGCCCCGATTTCGAAACCTGGAGCTCAGGAATTCACCAGTCTCTCCCTTAACCTCCATGGTTAAGTCCCAAAACATTTCTACCACTTATGAAGAGTCATTAGGTGAGTTTCTAACCATTTTTACCCTTAAACATCAACAATAACAAGTTTTGCCATGGGTGACCAACCAAGCTCTAACTTATCCAAAACAACACAATTCCAGCAAGCATAGCAAAATGATGATGCACATGAACACACAGAAGTTAGAAGTGTACTAACCTCGAATCACTAGCTGAAAAGAAACCCCAAGCCCCCACCTCAAGCTTTCTTCTTCTCTTGGGCCCTTGAATGCTCTCCAACCTCTTTCACTACAAAAGAAGTGTTGCAAACGAGTTACAACATGGTTGAGAGATTAAAAGGAGCTTAGAAGATGATTTTACTATAAGGAATGAGGCTGAAATCTTTATTCCCGTTCTGACTCTTGAACCCCCACCAAAACCTCAACCCCACCATTTAAAATCATTCTTACCTTATGTTATAGATCTCTGATTGCTGGTAAAACTTCCCTCTATAAGCTAAACGAGATTCAAGAGGTTAAGCTCCAAAAATCCTACCTTTAGTAATGGTGGCTAAAAGGGGAGATGTGGGTTTAAAGAAGAAAAAGGAGGCATGGGATGTGATATCATCCTTCTCTGCACAAATGCAGAAAATTAAACCTCCACAATCTTTTTACTCTATTTGGTATTTACCAAAATACCCTCAAACCATCTTCTCAAGCCCAAATCCAAACCAATCTTCAAGCCCAAAAAGGCTCATAAGGCCCAACACGAAGCCCTTACCTCGGGTTAACCTGACACTCTAGCTTAACAACACGGGTCGTGACAACTCTCTCTCTTTAAAGAAAATTTTACCCTATAAATTTACCTGGTGGAAACAAAAATGGATAGAGCTCATTCATGTTGGACTCAACTTCCCACGTGGCCTCTTCAGTCTCATGGTTCATCTACAGTATTTTGTCGAGGGGTATACACTTGTTACTCAGCTCCTTGACTCCTCTATCAAGAACCCTTATTGGCTCTTCTTCATACGTCAAATCTATGTTAACCTCGATATCCTTGAGCGGTACTACATGTGAAGGGTCAGAACGGTAGCGTCTCAACATAGACATATGAAATACATCGTGGATGCGGGCCAAATCCAGAGGTAAAGCTAACCGATAAGCTACTAGTCCGATTCTCTCAAGCACCCCGTAAGGCCTAATATACCTCATACTCAACTTGTTTTTTCGTCCAAAATGAATTATCTTTTTCCATAGAAAGACCTTTAGAAACACTTTCTCGCCCACCTCATACTCGATATGCTTGCGTTTCTGATCCGCATAGGCCTTATGGTGATCAAAGGCTGCTTGTAACCTTTCTTTGATGATCCGAGCCTTCTCCTCGGTTTGTCTGACCAAATCAGACCCTATAATCCTCCTCTCGTTTAGCTCGGTCTAACATAAGGGTGTTCTATATTTATGCCCATACAAAGCCTCAAAAGGGGTCATCTTAATGCTTGACTGATAGTTGTTGTTGTAAGCAAACTCGACGAGAGGTAGTTGTTCCTCCCAACTCCCCCCAAAGTCTGATGTTTCACCTCTTTGAACTGCCTTAATTTGTGCCACTAAATCTTCATCTAAAACCCGAGTCCTCTTTATCTCTTGTATCAACGTGGGCTCAACTCGAAGCTCAGCTAAAAGCCCACCATCCTCGGTCATCCTCAAGCGAGTAAATATGGCCCTCAAATCAGATATTGACTTACAACTTAAAGCATCTGCCACTATATTTACTTTACCCGGGTGATACTCAATGACGCAATCATAATCCTTTGATAGTTCGATCCAACAGCGCTGTCTTAAATTTAGTTCCTTCTGGGTAAGCAGGTACTTTAAGCTCTTATGATCCGTATAGATGTAGCACTTCTCCCTATAGAGATAGTGTCTCCAGATCTCAAATGCAAAGATGACTGCGGCAAGCTCCAAATCATGGGTAGGGTAATTCTATTCATGTAATTTAATCTATCTCGAGGCGTAAGCAACCACCTTACCCTTTTGGATAAGGACACAACCTAACCTATTTAGAGACGCATCACTAAACACAACATAATCCTTCCCCGGCTCAGGTTGCGTCAAAATCGGAGCCTCCGTTGAGGTAAGTCTTTAACTGTTCGGAGCATTGTTGTCTCTTTTTATTCCATACAAAAGGTACTCCATTTTGTAACAACTTGGTAAGCGGCACTGCTATGATAGAAAAGCCTTTGACGAATTGTCGATAATATCCAGCAAGTCCAAGAAAGCTGCGAACTTCTGAGACATTTCTAGGTGGTTTCCATTCTACCACTACTTGAATCTTCTGAGGGTCAACACGGATTCTATTCACCGCCACAATGTGACCCAAAAACGTCACCTTAGAAAGCCAAAACTCATATTTACTAAACTTTGCATAGCGACGCCTATCCCTCAACGTTTGAAAAACTACCTATAAGTGGTAATCATGATCATCCTTCGAACGCGAATAAACTAGAATTTCGTCAATGAACACCACCACAAACTTTTCCAAATAAGGCTGAAAGATCTTGTTCATTAAATCCATAAATGTCGTTGGGGCATTGGTAAGCCCAAAAGGCATTACCAAGAATTTGTAGTGGTCGTACCGTATTCTGAATGCGGTCTTTTGGACATCTTCTTCTATCACATTCAACTAATAATACTTGATCTCAAGTCTATCTTAGAGAATACTCGAGCACCATGCAACTGATCGAACAAATCATCGATCCTCGAGAGAGGGTAACGATTCTTCACCGTTACTTTATTAAGTTGGCAGTAGTCAATGCACATTCTCATAGATCCATCTTTCTTCTTTACAAATAGAACCGGAGCACCCAAAGTGAGATGTTGGGTCAAATAAATCCTTTCTCCAACAATTCTTGAATTTACTTAATTCAACTCTCTCATTTCTGTTGGTTCTTTTCGATAAGGTGTAATAGACACCAGTGCTGTACCGACATCACTTCAATCTAAAACTCCAACTCTCGATCCGGGGTAATCTGGGTAACTCCTCTAGTAATACATCCATGAACTCAAAAACTATCATAAGACTCTCGATGGTCGGTCATCTGGTTCTTGCATCAACCACGTGAGCTAAAAAGGCCTCACAACCTTGTTGAATTAACCTTTGTGCCGTTAAATTTGAAACTACGTTGGGGATGCAAGGGTGTCTTTCTCCCCTAAAAACTAACTTAGATCTATCGGCAACATGGAGCTTCAAACTCTTGGTCCTACAACCCAAACTAGCATCGTGTTCAAAAAGCCAATCCATACCTAGAATTACGTTGAACTCTTAGAATGACAAAACCATAAGATCCGCTAGGAGGATCGACCCTTGAAGTTCGATGGGACACCTTTGATATACCTTGTCTAATATCACATCTAACCCCAAAGAACTAGTCACACAGACTCCTATCTTTAGGTTCTCGGCCGGTAAGCCCCATTGCTGAGATATTCCACTACGGATATAGGAGTGGGTAGACCCCGAATCCACTAATGCAACAATAGGAACAGAAAACAAGGAAAATGTACTTGAAATCACATTTGTGGGCTCACAATCCTCCTAACCTCTGACTGCATACTGCCTCGTCGGTGCCCCTTAGAGAAACATCTCTTAGAGAAACCTCTGCCCCTTAGAGCCGGATAAGAGACCATCGGTTTCTAAACTGGAACGAAAGTGGTAACAGTAGGGCAATCCTTCACAAGGTGATCCTGAGACCCACACTCAAAGCAAACTCGATTTGCACCCCAACACTCATATCGGTGTCTAAGCCCACACTGATTGCAAACCGGTGCACCCACACTCCCCTGAGAACTATATGGGCTCATCATAGACGAAGATGATGTAAGCCTCCCACACTGGCAGACTCTGACCTACGGTCTGACCTCACACTTTGATTCGAAGCTCCTCTTCCCTGATTTCATCGGTTCATGTCCCTTCTCGAGTGAGACTATGAGCTGTTAGAGAAATTCTGAGTCCTCCCACTAGGACTCCCTTGTCCACTAGCAGAACCATATGTCAAACCTTGCACTTGCTCAAGAGATTTTGCACTAACAGTTAACTCAAAAAATACTTTGGGTGGAGCAGCTGTCAAATAGGTTTGTATCTCCTTGCTTAATCTTTTTATGAACCTCTGGCACCTCATTTTCTTGGTGGCCACCAACTCCAGTGCATACCTGATCAGCTGCAGAAATTCTTGTTCATACTCAAAGACGGTACGGTTCTCTTGCACAAGGTGAGTAAACTGGTCTCTCAACCTGTCAACGTGAGCTTTACCCACATATTTTTTCTCAAACTCATCAAGAAAGTCTTCCCAAGAAGGTTGGCTAGGATGCCATTCCAGCTCTAGGATTTCCCACTATTCCCTCGCGTTCTCCTCAAGCAAGAATAGCACACATGACAATTTATCTTCGGAGCGCAACCTTATCTGCCTCATAATCTAACGGGTGTCTCGAAGCCATTGATCCGCCTTCACCGGATTATTTTGTCCTAACCCAAGAAAATCTGTGGCACTCTGCCTACGGACCATCTCAACCGGTGCCTCCCGAGGGGTAGATGAATGCCTCAGAATCGCCCTCGCAATTCTGTCTAGGGCCCGGTGCAAGTGGGAGAAATAGTTGGCTTTATGTCTAGATCCCTCATCGGACTCCTCCACATCTGGTACGTAGTCTTCAACGGAGCTTCCACTCGAGGAACCCAATTTTTCTTCCACGTTTCTAGCTCTCTTTCGCATGGTTCAGCTCTACACAATTAAACAACATGAGTACACCAGCGAATTTCCAGCTTAATTCAAGTACGACTTTGACTTATAGGCATGTATTCATTAGGCACCTATTTACCACACTAGACTCCCCGGGGACTGCCTAGAACCGACTAAACCTAGGCTCTAATACCACTAAATGTAACACCTCAACCTAGATGCTACAATTGGGCCACAAGCCCAACACCACTCCTATAAAATTCACTTTAAAAAATAAATAATAAAATTAATCTCATAAATCCAAACACGTCATAACCAAAGCATTTAAATCCACACTTAATTAAAACATTCAAAAATAGTTAAATGAGCTCCAAGTTATAAAACATTTAACCAATACAAGTTAAATCAAATAGAGTTACAAACACATAGGCTCATACGAATACATAGCCCACTACATCTAAGTACTTGAACTCTACCAAAAGGTCAATGATGGATCCTTGCTTCGATGGTGCTCTGCTACGCACGAACTATCTATCAACCTACAAACGGAAACAACAATTACGAACGTTGAACTAACAAAGCTCAGTGAATATACAACCACTCGACCGTGCTTTAGGTAAATAATAATTAAGAGCATGCTATGAAATATGATGTTGTTAAGTGTCTAAAAGTACTCTTTTATTCACCCTTTTTATTCATATTATTGCTAGACTTAGGCTCATATTAGTTGCATTATTAGCCATCCATGCATGTTTGTATTGTTTCCTTGGTGGACAAGCTTGATTTCATATTTTTCTTAATTTCGTGGGAAAAGGGTGTTGCCGATAGTTTTTTTTGTGTGTGTGCAGAATCACTTGCCTAAACAAGGTTGGAACCAGTAGCCAGGGCAGTGCATGAAAGAGATGCCGAAGCAATTGGCAGGGCAATGCATGAAAGAGATGTCGAGCTAGTTGCCAGGGCAATTTTCGATAAGGGATAAGATGATATGGCAGTCAAAATTGATGACTAGATAAGCCCAAGATGATGTGGAGCAAAGTTAAATCCCAAAGGAGTTTGATTTCCATGAAGAGGTCAAAGGGAAATTAAATCCCAAAAAGATAGGAAAAGATCTAGAAGGAATTTAAATATAATAAAGAATTATAATCTTTTAAAGTATTTAACTCCAACATAACTTCCTCCTCAAGAAAGACTTTGACCTAGCCATCTCTTATTTAAAGGAGACAAAGCCGTCAACTCCAAGAGAGAACAAAGGGGAGAGATTTCGACAAAGGCTTCAACCATTCTTCATCTTTTTCTTTCTTGTTCTATTAGGTTTATGCTAGGGATTCTTTGTTTTGTGTTTCTTTGGAACCTAGTCATAAACTAAATCTATTTGGCTAAGGTTATTGTGTTTTGTGGTTGTGAGAAACAATTGGATTTTGTTTAGGTAATAAGAGTTTACACTTTCAATTCAAGGTTTACTCATTCTTGGTTTTTATTCTTGTTTGCAAGTGAATTGGGAGAGGATCTCGTAACTTCATCTATTTATCTAATATCGGGAGAGTTAGATTCAAGAAATGAATGAGTATGGTCTTTATTCAATCTATTGATGGTGAAGATTAATCCAGCTTAGGAATAAGTTAAGGATTTCAACGGCTAAGAGGAGCGCAAGATTGGTTGTTGTTCACCCTTGATTCACGCAGGGATGTATTGTCAAGGCATACACAATTAGCTAGAGTTACGACTTAGGGATAAGAAGAAACCTTTGAAGAACGCTCTGCCGAACCTTGAAGTTGCTGCCCAGCCGCCCAAACAGTTGCCCAGACAACCGCCGATTAGTTTCCAAGGCAACTCCACTGCGCAAGTTGCCACGGCAGTTGAGTTTCCCTTGCAGTCTTTTACCAAGACGATCCAATTGGCTATCACTCCTCAACTCACGATAACCTGGCCTATTCTCTCTCTTTTGATTACATCTTCTTTTACTTTATTGCTTTCTAGTTTAGTTGTTAGTTAAACTCCTACAATCTTCTACTTGTGTTCTTTTAATTTTTACAGTGCAAGAGATTAGATTCTTGAAGTGGCACCAATCTCTGTGGAGACGATATCTTTTATACTATAACTTGCGATGTGTACACTTGCACAATTGCGGAGCACTTATTACGCGTAACAAGTTTTTGGCACCGTTGCCGGGGATTGGCAATAGCAACTTTGTTTTTATTTTCTTGCACTTTTTATTTTTCTTGTTTAAGATTCAAAGGGTTAACAAACTTTGGTTTTGCTTTGGTATATGACCAGGGCGAGACCGATTACACCAGAATACCTCTTTGATCCAGAAATCGAACGAACCTTGCAAAGACTCAGACAAATGTTAAGAGTAGCAATGGCTAATCAAGACGGCAATATGAATCAGGATGTTCCAGCAAGAGGAGGAGTGATTCTTGCACGAAACAGAACTATTCGAGACTATCTTGAAGGACTCAATCCAGGAGTTGTCACAGCTAAAATTGAAGCTGACCACTTTGAGTTGAAACCGGTGATATTCAATATGATCAACAGAATTGGTCAATTTGGCGGCTCAGCAACTGAAGATGCACGACAATATCTTAAATCTTTCCTCGAGATTTGCAATTCATTCAAAATACAAAGAGTCACCCCCGATGTTTTACGACTAAGATTATTCCCCTATTCACTGAGGGATAGGGCGAAAGCATGGTTGAATAGTATTCCTACCAGATCAATAGGATCTTGGACCGATCTTTGTCATGATTTCCTTGCTCGAATTAATTATACAAATTTGAATGATAAGCTTCGTAACGAAATTGCTTCTTTTCGGCAGGCATATGATGAATCCATGTATGAGGCTTGGGAGCGATATAAAGAACTTCTACACAAATGCCCCATACACAGATTCCCAGTGTGGACACAAGTAACAATGTTTTACAACGCTGTGAATACACCAACAAGGATGATGCTAGATGCCTCGACAAACGACATACTCCTAGATAAGTCACCTGAAGAAGCAATGCAAATTCTGAACTGGCTTGCCAAGAATTATTATCAGTTCCCATCTGCTAGAAGATGAGGAGTTAGACGCCAAGCCACAATACATGAACTAGGATCATCAGATTCAATTTCGGTGCAATTGGAGACTCTAACCAAGATGGTCAAGAACTTGCAGAAACCAAACAACATACAGGAGGTCAAGGTAATTGATTCATTTTGTGAGTTATGTGGTGGTAACCATGATTCTTCTGAATGTATGTAGAATTCGGAATCCAGCTTTTATGTGGGGAATTACAATTGGAACAACAATGTGATGTCCAACACATATAATCCAGCTTTGAAGAAGCACCCGGATTTTTCATGGAGTAATCCCAATAATGCTCTAAACCAGAACAATCAAAATGCACAAGCATCGGGATTTCAGCAGAATATGCCACGGCAACAGTTACCGCAGCAATAACCGACAACATCTAGTTCTTTGGAAAATTCTCTCAATGTTTTTATGTTGAAAACTGAATCTTATATGGCTGAGAATAGTAACTTCATAAAAAGAACTGATGCTTTTATTAACAGAACCGATATGAGATTGCAAAACCAAGAGGCGACAATCAAATTATTAGAAAATCAAGTCAGACAATTTGCTTAAAACCTGAATACTAGACCACAAGGAGGTTTACCTAGCGATACTGAAGTCGCAAGAGGAACTGGCCATGAGCAATGTAAGGCGATCACCACTATAAGTGGCCGACAACTTAAGGAGGCTCAAGCTCACTCATCAAACAAAACTCCACAAAAAGAACAAGTTGAACTCAGCAGTAAAGCCTCAGATGCTGAACCAGAAAATGCCACGGCAACCCCAGTTAACGATGCCGTGGAAACCAACAATAAGCATGCCCGAAATGAGCATGCTGCGGCAACCAGCAATAAGGATGCCACGGAAACCCCAGTTGATGATGCCTCGGCAACTCCAGTTGCCCTGGCAATACTGTCAATCAGGTTCCAGACCAATAAAATGATCGAAGATATCTGACTACCACCACCATTCCTACAAAGGTTGAAGCGACAAAAGCAAGAATATCAATTCAAGAAGTTTCTTAATATCCTAAAGCAAGTCCACATCAACTTGTCGTTGGTTGAGGCAATTGAACAAATGCTGAACTATGCCAAGTTTCTTAAAAGCATTGTGTCTAAGAGAACAAGGTTAAGAGAGTTTGAAACAGTTACCGCAACAGAGTGGTGCGTGGACATGTTGCACAATCGCATACCACCCAAGTTGAAGGATCCCGAAAGTTTCACAATACCTTGTTCCATCGGAAACCACTATGTCGGGAAAGCATTATGTGACCTTGGAGCAAGCATAAACTTGATGTCTAAATCGATTTTCCAGAAACTAGGAATTTGGAAGGCAATACCTACAACAGTTATGCTACAGCTAGCCGACATATCCTATATGTATCCAGAGGGAAAAATCGAAGACAATCTGGTAAAAGTTGATAAATTTATTTTTCCCGCTGACTTTATTGTTTTGGATTGTGAAGCAGATGAGCATGCACCTATCATTCTCGGGAGACCCTTCCTAGCAACAGGGAGAACCTTGATCGATGTTGAAAAGGGAGAACTCACAATGAGGATGAATGACCAGCAAGTTAAACTAAATGTGTTCCAAACACTAAGGCATGCCGATGATCCGGAAGAATGCCACCTTCTTTATGCCACGGCAGAGTTTAACTTCGACGAGAAATTTAGTTGCCTTGGTAACTACATTGCCGATCAAGAGGAAGCTGAGAAGTATGAAGAACCGATCGATGAGGAACAACAAGAAGAGGCAAATTGGTTAGTCAATTGACCAGGTACATACTTTGAACCACTGGATTACTCAAGTAATGAAGGTAAACTCGAAAAGCCCTCAATTGAACAACCACCGATTCTTGAGTTGAAACAGTTGCCAGGGCAACTAAAATATGCTTACTTGGGAACCGATAATACATTGCCTATAATTATTTCCTCTAAGTTACAGCCTGAACAAGAAAAGAACCTGATCAAAATGTTGATGCTATACAAGAAGGCAATAGGGTGGATAATTGTCGACTTGAAGGGAATTAACCCAACAGTGTGAACTCATTCCAACCAGGACTATGACCGGTTGGAGGGTTTGTATGGATTACCGAAAGCTAAACAAAGCCACTAGGAAAGATCATTTCCCCTTACCATTTATTGATCAAATGCTTGACCGTCTTGTAGGTAAACCTTTTTATTGTTTTCTTGCTGGTTATTCAGGTTACAATCAAATTGCCATAGCACCAGAAGATCAAGAAAAGACAACCTTTACATGCACATACGGTACTTATGCTTTCTGAATGATGCTGTTCGGATTGTGTAATGCCCCGACAACCTTCCAAAGATGCATGATGGCACTCTTTTCAGACATGGTCGAAGACTTCCTTAAAATCTTCATGGATGATTTTTTCGTTTTTGGTAATGACTACGACAGTTGCCTCGGCAATTTAGAGAATGTGTTGACAAGGTGTGAAGAATCTGATTTAGTCCTTAATTGAGAGAAGTGTCATATTATGGTAGATGAATGGATAGTGCTCGGCCACAAGATTTCATCCAAGGGAATCGAAGTAGACAAAGCCAAGGTGGACGTGATCGAGAGATTACCCCCACCAAGTTTGGTTAAAGGAATCCGAAGCTTTCTTGGACATGCAGGTTTTTACAGGAGGTTCATTCACAATTTTTCTAAGATTACTAAACCCTTGTGCAATTTGCTTGAACAGGATAAAGTCTTCAATTTTGATGATTCTTGTGCCCAAGCATACAAAACCATAAAGGAAAAGCTTGCCTCGGCACCCATTATCGTTTCACTCGATTGGACGCTACATTTTGAGCTCATGTGTGATGCAAGTAACTTTACGGTTGGAGCAGTCCTAGGCCAACGCACAGGTAAGACCTTTCAGGTGATATACTATGCTAGTAAAACTCTTAATAGCGTTCAAGTGAATTACACAACAACGGAGAAAGCGTTACTAGCTGTAGTTTTCGCATTTGACAAGTTCTGATCCTATTTGATTGGTACAAAGGTAATTATCCATATGGACCATTCAGCAATTAAGTATCTATTTGCTAAAAAGGATGCCAAACCTCGTTTGATTCGTTTGATATTGCTTTTACAAGAGTTTGACATTGAAATTAAGGACATGAAAAGAGCATAAAATTAAGTGGTTGATCACTTATCACGCTTAGAATGCAATAAAGAGGAAGACGCAGATTTAGAGATATGCGATGCATTCCCGGATGAGCAACTGTTAGTTGCCTCGGCAACCATGAATGCGCATGCCTCGACAACCCCTGATGCCTCAACAACCATGGATGTGCATGCCTCGACAACCCTCGACGCCTCGGCAACTCTAGACGTACATACCTCGGTAACTCTTGATGCGCGCGCCTCGATAACTCCAGACGCGTATGCCTCGGAAACAACTAATGTGCATGCCTCGGCAACCCTTGACGTGCATGCCGCAACAACTCTAGACGTGCACGCCTCGACAACCACGGAAGCAGTTGTCACGGCAACCACAGATGCCTCGACAATACGCTGGTACACAGATTTTGTTAATTTCCTTGTTTATGGTATTTTACCTTATGGCCTTACCCATCAAGGAAAGAAGTGGTTCCGCCATGATGCTAAGCATTATTTTTGGGACGAGCCTCTTTTGTTTAAACAATGTGCAGATCAGGTTATACGTCAATGTGTCCCTGAAGAGGAGCAGCAGAATGTACTCCGACAATACTATTATTTACCCTATGGAGGATATTTTGGAGGAACACGTATCGCGGCCAAAGTTTTGCAATTCGGCTTGTATTGGCCAACACTGTACAAAGATGCCCAAGAGTTTTACAAGCAATGCGATCGTTACCAGAGGACGGGCAATATCTCTAGACGACATGAAATGCCGCTCCAAAACATCCTTGAGGTGGAATTGTTCGATGTATAGGGGATTAATTTTATAGGACCTTTCCCATCTTCATTCGGCAACCTCTACATCCTACTTGTCGTCGACTTCGTGTCTAAGTGGGTTGAGGCAGCTGCAGTTCCCGCCAACGATTCCAAGACCGTGCAACGATTCTTGCAGAAAAATATATTTACACGGTTTGGGATGCCGAGAGCAATTACCAGTGATGAAGGCAAGCACTTCGACAACAAACTCGTCGCCAAGATGTTACAACGCTTTGGTGTATCTCACAAGATTGCCACGGCATATCACCCACAAACCAATGGGCAAGCAGAAATTTCCAACTGGAATTGAAGGGTATACTCGAGAAAGTTGTAAATCCCTCTAGGAAGGATTGGTCAGTAAAACTAGATGATACACTTTGGGCATATCGCACTGCATTCAAAACACCCTTAGGTATGTCTCCCTTCTGACTTGTCTAAGGAAAAACATGCCATCTACCGGTGGAAATCGAACACAAGGCATATTGGGCAATCAAGACCGTGAATATGGATTGGGAAAGTGCCAGGCAAAGTGTTTGTTGGACCTCAATGAGATAGAAGAATTCCGTGCACTCGCCTATAACAATGCACGAATCTACAAGGAGAAAACAAAGCAATGGCATGACAATAAACTATTATCGCGGCAATTCACGCCAGGGCAACTAGTTCTCTTATTCAATTCTCGACTGAAACTTTTCTCGGGAAAACTGAAATCAAGATGGTCGAGACCATTCGAAGTTGTCAAACCGTTCTCCCATGGTGATGCGATAATCAAGTCCATCACTGAAGAACATGAATTAAAGTCAACAGACAAAGATTGAAGCACTACAACCGTTCTCCCATGCTCTCCTTTCGATATTTTCTTTTTATTTTTATTTTTTTGAAATATTTAATTTTTTATTATTTATTTATTAATTTCGGTTATTTCTCTTTTTAGGATAGATTTATTTATTTTCTTTAAGATTAATACTACATCTTTCTTTTATATTTATCTAATTGTTTTTAAATTTTAAGTTTAAGAATTTCTTTGTACATCTTTATTTATTTTCTTTTATTAGTTTATCTTGAATTTTAATCCTTATTTTATTTGTTTTTGAATTGTAGAAAAAGAGTTCAAGATAAAGAGGAATTTGATTCAAGAATGAAGCTTCTTCAACAAGGAAACTAATGGGCTAAATCTAAGGCTTATATCAAGCCTCCAATTTACCCTAAATAAACCCTACATAGCCGGCCAAACCCTTCCCCTTCCCCAAATCACCTAGTCGTCCCCTTCCCCCAATCAAAACCCTTGTTTTCTTTCTTTCCAAATTAATCCCACCCACCGTATTTACTATATTGTTTTCTGGCTTTTGCTCATACATTCTATCTTGCATAATCGCAACATTAACATTGGAAAAATTATTTGTGATGAGATTTTTGTATGTAGAACAAAAGACAAGGATTATCTTTTCTTCCCTTGCTTAATTTCCAATATTTGCAAGGAGATGCATGTCTCAAGTGAGTCCACTGATGAAAAGGCCCTACCAAAGTCCAGTTGGAATAGAGCACAAATTCGAAAGCTAATGAGAGAGGCATCGGTAAAATCCCTAATGCCTTCAATTACCGCGGCAACTCCTGCCGCCTCGGCAACTCCTAATTCCCAAGCAACTGATGCCCTGGCAACTCGGACAGCAACCCCAGGACAACTTAAAGCACTCTTACAACCGTTGGCGAACCACCTTAGGCAAATTGAAGACCGACAACTAATGTTCATGCGGCACATGAAGGACCACAACAATGTCATCACCTAAGTCATCCTGGAAAAGTATCCAGACAGCCGCGTGTCGTTCCCCATCTTTTCTGTCGAAATCCTTATCACGGTAACCAATGAAGCGGTTGCCACAGCAACCGCAACAGAAGATGCCTCGACAACCAAAGCTAAAGACGCCCCGACAACCACTGCAAAAGCCAAAGGTAAAACACCTATGCCCGAATCAATTCGTACTGAATCATTGTCTGATTTTTCAGATTCGGACAAGTCCTCCATTGCACCACCGAAGACCACACCAATCGAATCCTCCAAGCCCAAGCGAAGGGCCAATAACATTGAGGAAGAGGATGATGAGGACACCCCCATACGAGGATCGATTCCACCATCGGCAATAAGAAAGCAACCACCGCGTTCAAGCAAAAGAATCAAGACACAGGCCAAAAGGAAACTAATCATCCACGACGATGAACTCTCGGAGTAAGTCCTCGTTTGCATTTTTCTTTTTTTATTGTTATTTTTATTTTTATTTTTCTTTGTTGCATGCAATGAGGACAATGCCTCACTCGAGTTTGGGGGGATTGTTATTAGTTAGTTATCATGTTTAGTTGCATTCATCTTAAGTATTGCATTTAGGATACATAAATTGCTTGCCATGCCTTTAGTTGGAACAAGAATTGCCTAGATTTGATGAATATCCGATGATGACTTTTCCAATGTACTTAATTGATAGAACTTTTTGTTCTAGGATAAACGTGGAAACACTTAGAATCTTACTATGATGTTAAACTTGATGAAACATTGTTGTGGCTTGATTGCTTTAAGGAATTCTAGCGAACTTAAGTTGATAGTTAAGAAATTAGGGGATTAGAATAAAAATTGGATGAATGCTAGAGGTGCATGAAATTGGCTCTAGTATGTGCTAAATATTGATCGCTAGAGGTGCCCGAAATTGGCTTTAGTATGTGCTAAAAATGATCGCTAGAGGTGCCCAAAACCGGCTCTAGTCGAATAAATTAATTAACTTAAGAAAACTAAAAAAACACTAGAGGTGCCAAAAACCAGGTCTAGTTAAAACATGTTAAAAGAGCCCAAGGAAGTAATTTGAAGACCTCTTATTTGCATAGAATCCGAAAAATCAACTTGCACATAACTCTGTACACACTCACAAGCATTATAGTTTGATTTCGAGAAACTTCTAAGTTTTCCGAAAAATGAAAAGCCAATCATACTTTGTGCCACGGTTCTGAGAATTGAAATCAAGTTCAAAGCTATGTTTCTAAAAATTGAAGTCTTGGCGGGTGATTATTAATTTGCATTGCTTGAGGACAAGCAATAGTTCGAGTTTGGGGGTGTGTTAAGTGTCTAAAAGTACTATTTTATTCACCATTTTTATTCATATTATTGCTAGACTTAGGCTCATATTAGTTGCATTATTATCCATTCATGCATGTTTGCATTGTTTCCTTGGTGGACAAGCTTGATTTCATATTTTGCTTAATTTTGTAGAAAAAGGGTGCTGCTGATAGTTGTTTTTGTGTGTGTGCAGAATCACTTGCCTAAACAAGGCTGGAACCAGTAGCCAGGGCAGTGCAAGAAGGAGATGCCAACGCAGTTGCTAGGGCAATGCATGAAGGAGATGCCGAGCTAGTTGCCAGGGTAATTGTCGATAAGGGATAAGATGATATGTCAGTCGAAATTGATAACTAGATAAGCCCAAGATGACGTGGAGCAAAGTTAAATCACAAGGGAGTTTGATTTCTATGAAGAGGTCAAAGAGAAATTAAATCCTAAAAGGATAGGAGAAGATCTAGAATGAATTTAAATATAATAAAGAATTATAATCTTTTAAAGTATTTAATTCCAACTTAACTTCCTCCTCAAGAAGGACTTTAACCTAGTTATCTCCTATTTAAAGGAGACCAAGCCGTCAACTCCAAGAGAGAGCAAATGGGAGAGATTTCGACAAAGGATTCAACCATTCTTCATTTTTTTTCTTGTTCTATTAGGTTTATGTTAGGGATTATTTGTTTCGTGTTTCTTTGAAACCTAGCCATGAACTAAATCTATTTGGCTAAGGTTATTGTGTTTTGTAGTTGTGAGAAACAATTGGATTTTGTTTAGGTAATAAGAGTTTGCACTTTCAATTCAAGGCTTACTCATTCCTGGTTTTTATTCTTGTTTGCGAGTGAATTGGGAGATGATCTCATAACTTCATCTATTTATCTAATATCGGGAGAGTTAGATTCAAGAAACGAATGAGTATGGTCTTTATTCAATCTATTGATGGTGGAGATTAATCCGGCTTAGGAATAAGTTAAGGATTTCAACGGCTAAGAGGAGCGCAAGATTGGTTGTTGTTCACCCTTGATTCACGCATGGATATATTGTCAAGGCATGCACAATTAGCTAGAGTTTCAACTTAGGAATAAGATGAAACCATTGAAGAACGCTTTGTCGAACCTTGAAGTTGCTGCCCAGCCGCCCAAACAGTTGCCCAGGCAACTCCGCTGCGCAAGTTGCCACGGCAACTGAGTTGTCCTTGCACTCTTTTACCAAGACGATCCAATTGGCTATCACTCCTCAACTTACGATAACATGGCATATTCTCTCTCATTTGATTACATCTTTTTTTACTTTATTGCTTTCTAGTTTAGTTGTTAGTTAAACTCCTACAATCTTCTACTTCTGTTCTTTTACTTTTTACAGTGCAAGAGATTAGATTCTTGAAGTGGCATCAATCCCTGTGGAGACGGTATCTTTTATACTATAACTTGCGACGTGTACACTTGCACAATTACGAAGCACTTATTCCGCGCAACAGATGTCAAGATAGGATAAAGCAATGGCGCTACCATAACCGCCTAAACACATGTTATAGAACAAACAACACCTCAACAACATCAATATATAAATAAACAAACCAGGAGTGAGGCCAAATGTCACCCGACACTGGGAAACCCACCCATGCTCAAAATCTTACATCGAGCTGCTCAAAATATCACATCAAACGGTATACTCAGAATCTCACATCGAGTCTTCGCTCAGAATCTTGCATCGATCAAATATCATTACCCGAAATCTCGCATGGGATGGCCTTCATTTCATCACCCGAAATCTCACATCGGGTGGCCTTCATGTGTTGCAACACTCACTCACTGGGTATCCGGATCCCACCAAACAAAGACTCAAACCAAACAAATGCCCTTACCTGGCACAACCTCAAATGATTCACCAATGATCTCTAAAATTTTCTAAGAGGATTTTACTTTCATTTTGAATACTCTATTAGCCATTTAATCCATATAAACAAGAAGAACACACACATTATTAGTTTTACCAGTCATTTTATACCATAAGAGACTCATTAGCACCTTAGCCACAAATTATAGAACCCCCGAACTCAAAATATAAAAACTTGAGCAGATTGCCCAGCGAGTACCGATACTCTGAAGTGAGTATCGGTACTCCCTTCTAGGTATCTATACTCCCTAATGAGTACCGATACTCTATTTAGATTTAAAAGGATTGGCCCCCAAGCTATACCAATACGCTCCGTGCCGTATCGGTACTCCATATCGATACTGGGATCACCTCATATCGATCTTTACCCGTACCGATACGCCTACCTTAGCGTACCGGTACACAAAGCCTTTCTAGGCAATGTAATAGTGGGTATCGATACGTCCTTAGCGTACCGGTACGCCAAAGTGCTACTAAAATTTTAATCAACTGAGGGGTACCGATACACGAGAAGGCGTACTGGTTCGCCCCCACAACTCGCCTTCAAAAATACAAAGGAGTACCAATACGCAGCCACCCCGTACCGGTACTCGAGCCCCAATTTCAAAACCTGGAGCTTGAGAATTCACCAATCCCTCTCTTAACCTCCATGGTTAAGTCCCAAAACATTCATACCACTTGTGAAGAGTCATTAGGTGAGTTTCTAACCATTTTTACCCTTAAACATCAACAATTACAAATTTTACCATAGGAGACCAACCAAGCTCTAACTTATCCAAAACATCACAATTCCAGCAATCATAGCAAAATGATGATGCACGTGAACACAGAAGTTAGAAGTGTACTAACCTTGAATCACTAGCTGAAAAGAAACTCCAAGCCTCCACCTCAAGCTTTCTTCTTCTCTTGGGCCCTTAAATGCTCTCCAACCTCTTTCACTATAAAAGAAGTGTTGCAAACGAGTTACAACATGGTTGAGAGATTAAAAGGAGCTTAGAAAATGATTTTACAACAAGGAATAGGGCTGAAATCTCTATTCTCACTCTCACTCTTGAACCCCCACATTTAAAACCATTCTTACCTTGTTTTATAGATCCTTGATTGCTGGTAAAACTTCCCTCTATAAGCTAAACGAGATTCAAGAGGTTAAGCTCTAAAAATCCTACCTTTGGTGATGGTGGCTAAAAAGGGAAAGATGGGTTTAAAGAAGAAAAATGAGGCATGGGATGTGATATCATCCTTCTCTGCACAAATGCAGAAAATTAAACCTCCCCCATCTTTTCACTTCATTTGGTATTTACCAAAATACCACTAAGCCATCTTTTCAAACCCAAATCCAAACCAACCTTCAAGCCCAAAAAGGCTCATAAGGCCCAACACGAGGCCTTTGCCTCAGGTTAACCTGACACTCGAGCTTAACAACCTGGGTTGTGACATATCTTGTGACACGTTTTTTCGTATATTTTATGGCACAGTTCTCATCTACTTTTGTAATAGTTTGGCGTTCGTTTAATGATCATCACGACGTACATCCATGGTAAAAAAAAGTTGATAATATCGTATGGTTATATCTTCTTTTGTAACAATTTGACGATGTTTACAAAACTATCAATGAAGCAGTTTGCAAGGTTGATTTTGTTGATTACTCCTCCTACACCACTATTTAAACGTTTAGTTAGATGGAGACAGTGAAATTTATTTGTTGGATTTCAATGGATTATGGAAGAGATAATCAATGAAAAATTTTAGTTTATTTTTTTACGCTTTCAATTTTTGTGTTTTAGCCGTCAAATATTGCTTAATATTTGTTTTAATATGTGTTTTTTTTTACCTTCTTTACTTTAATTTTTTTATTTTTTGTTTAAAAAGTTGTATACAAGTGAGATTTAAGATATTGATGAGTTTTAGAGGTTAAAACGCCTAATTATGTTTTTCCCCATGCATCTAATTATGTTTTTATTATTATATAATATTGAGATTTAATATCTTTATAATTATGTTATCAGTTTGAATCTATTTATAATATTTGTTGGGTAATTGTGTGTTTTATTACCCTAAAAGCAGCAGAAGTTTGCCCCAATCAACAAAATCCACCACACTTACAATATATTACGCAAGAAAACCTCAGGCTATACTAATATATCCAACTGTTAACTGATAGAATCAATTTTATCCATACACTTATTAGTAGGGTGTGTACAATTAACCGTAACCGTAACCGTAACTGGCATAATCGTTATATTTTATAGGTTAATTAATCGAATAGTTAAAGTTAAACGATTTTGGTTAACTGAACCGTTAAAAATGATATTAATGGTTACTGTTATGATTATGAATTTTGACAAATGGTTAACCTATAATTTGACCTTATTAAATTATTTATATATTTTTTAAAAAATAAAATACCTTCAACTAAAAGTTCAACTCACACGACCCATTTTCTAATTTCTAAACCATATTTTGTAATCTAATTCATAATTATTTTCTATCTTCGATTTGCTAGTATTATATTATATTTCTTATACTAACTTATTTCATGTTTTGAAATATAGGAAGGAACGATTTAACACTCAATAACAAACAACTATGATTGATGAGTCTTTTTCTCATTTTAGAGGAAGTAGATGAAGGACCTTAGGTGATTTGATCATAAAGTTAATTTTTTGGCTTGGGGTACTAACTCGTGGAAGTAATTAACATGTGGAAAAAATTATAATATGTTACAGGTTAACCTATAATTTAACCGTTGCATAACCGTGCCTTAACGGTTAATCGCTAGCAGTTAACCGATTCTTAACAATCAGCTTACGGTTAGCTAAATTTAATAACCGCTATAACAGTAAAACGACCGTTTAGGCTAAACGATACGGTTAACCGATCATGAACACCCCTACTTACCACTAACCTTAACTCTAATAATCTCGTTGACATTTTTAAGAATTTATTTCATATCCCGAACATGCCTTCTAAACAGCCTACGACTATGTTCTTCCCAAATGAAATATATTTAGACGTTCCAAACAAACTTAACAATAAAAAACACATATGTCAAGAAGAGCGTCCCATAAGCCCTTTGAAAAATAACATTCAAAAAAAAATATGTTCATGAGTTTTAAAAATAAAAATACATTATACCCTTAATTTTTTAAACTATAATCTTAAATATTAATACTAAACCTCAAATTTTATTTTATAGTGTGAGAGTATAAATATAAACACCAAAAAATAATAAAAGATTTATACTCAAAAAAGTTCCCGCTATCATTCTCTTCCTATTAAATTACTTTATTTTTTTGAACATACTATAAATTACTTTATCAATATCAATATGATATTTGATAGAATGATTTGGTATATTACTCTTACAAAGTAATAATTTTGAAATTGATGTTATTGGAAGATATAACTAACACCCGTCTCTATTGGGCAGTAATATGTATTTTGAGGGTCTTTTCTGTAATACTAGTATAAACTGAAGATATAACTACCACTCACTGATAGGGGTGGGCAAAACTCGAATTGACTCGAAAAAATTGATTTTTTTTCAAATTTCAAGTTATTCGAGTTCGAGTCGGATCTGATTTTTGGAAGTTCGAATAACCGAAAAACCGAAATTTAAAAGTTTGAAATTTTACATTTTGATCACTAGTTCATAACTTTTTCAATTGAACTCCGATTCAGTTGCATTTTTTTTAAATTCAATTTTTGAGATGAACATGAGATTAAGAATAAAACATGTTAATGAAATGAACATTTCTTTGGTCCTAGAACTTTAAAAAAATTTACAATTAGGTTCCTAAAGTTTTAAAATTTCATTGTTTAGCCATTGAATGATAAAGATTGATCAATGTAATAATAATTTTTCTTCATGTGTAAGCCACAACAAGACCCAAATCTATATAGTACTAATTGTTAAAAGTTTCAGTTAAGTCCCTAAACTTTGGTAAGTTCACATTTTTGTCCCTGAATTTTGAAAATTTTACAATCTAGTCTCAGTGGTTTGAAATCGGAATGTATCTATATTATGATTTCTGATGATGGACAATTTGATTTGATTTAATGAATATTTTATATTTATTTTCCCTTGATTTCAAGGTTGATTGATCTGATTTGTTTTTCGATGACAATTTCGATCCGGTTTTTAATGAGGTCGTACTTTAATGAAGTAGCATATTACCTATAAAAATATCATTATAAATATATTATATAATTTTTTATGACAATTGATTTATTAAATTATATTAAAAATCTTATTTACACATGCGAAAAAATATGAAGAAGAAGTCTTTATCAATTTGAACTATAATATTATAAATAATTATAATTAAATTTATACAGAAATTCAAAACTTGACTTGACTCGACTCAAATTTCATAAACTCGACTCGAAAAAATTTTAAATAAAGTTTGAATGATAAAATAGGACGTGTCAACTCTAATAACTCAAAATTTTTTGACTTTACTCGATCGAATGTCCAACCCTACTCACTATAACTCCACGTCAACCATCCCCGTCTGATATATAAATTAAAAATCAAATCTCATCCGTCCACCTCTCGTCAACCACAATCCAAGGCGTACTCAGCAATCCGCGTCCCGAAAATGAATCCTAAAAAGTCAAGACCATCTCCACCGTCAACTCATTTCCATAACTCAACTCCATCCAACGGCTCAAATCTACCACGTCACCGATCCCTGTCAATCTTAATAGTCCAATACATGCTTAAATTATGTTTATATAACTTTGATAGAAATTATCTAATTTCTAGATCCGACCAATTCAACTTGCTTTCTCTTTTCTTTCCTAGAAGCCATACAAACCCAACTTCTGAAAAGAAATGGCACCTAAAGCTGAGAAAAAGCCAGCGGAGAAGAAGCCTGCGGAGGTGAAGAAGACGGTAGCCGAAAAGGCCCCGGCGTAGAAGAAGCCGAAGGCTGGCAAAAAACTTCCCAAGGAAAGCGGAGCAGCGGCCGGAGATAAGAAGAAGAAAAGGGTTAAGAAGAGTACGGAGACGTACAAGATATATATCTTCAAGGTCTTGAAGCAGGTTCACCCAGATATCGGGATCTCAAGCAAGGCTATGGGGATTATGAACAGTTTTATAAACGATATATTCGAAAAGCTTGCCCAAGAAGCTTCTAGGCTCGCCAGGTACAACAAGAAGCCCACGATCACTTCCAGGGAAATCCAAACTGCTGTCAGACTTGTGCTCCCCGGTGAGCTTGCCAAGCACGCCGTTTCCGAAGGGACCAAGGCCGTGACCAAATTTACATCTTCTTGAAATTGATTTTGTGGTTATGTAGTTAGGGTTAGGGTTTGCCTTTAAGTTTAATCTTGTGGTTTTAACTTTCCTTTGTCCATTATTGTGCCATTTAGCTTTAAGATACGTATGTATTGAGTATGGATCTGCTCGATGCTGATCTGAACATGGTAGAATTGAATGATATTAATTACTACAATTTGGCATCTTTTTTTGTGATTATGGATCGAGTTTCTGATGATTAAAACCGAAAAGTTAACTGAGAACTGATTTTTGAAATTTATGAATTTAATAGAGTTCGAAAGCGAACAAATCACTTTAACCCAAAAAGCCTTACGATCTGACTTTTTCAAATTAGAAAAATTTGAAATGAAGATTGAGTCATAAAATAAGATTCCTTAATTTGAATTTTTTTACTACTCAATTGAATGCTGCTGTCTTGATTTGATTGTGATTGCAAACCATTGGGAAGTTGATTTTGTTGACGCATAGATAATGAAAGAATACAGTGTGAAAAATTCTTGGAATAAGTTGATATCTATGGAAGTGCTTGTGTTTATTTGGGGTTTACAGTTTGTGTAACCTTTTCAAAAAATGGTGACAGTTTATAAGCTCAAAAAAATTTGTATTCTATTCCTAACAAAGGAATTGGAGAAGACTGCTTCATCGAATTACGTTTTATAGAAGCAATGAATTGTGTTCTAGTTTTAGTTGTACAGATTCGATCTATGTTTCAAGTAACTTTCACAGCATAGCTTGATTGAAAATACTTACAATTAATACATGAAATGCTTTGATATATATATGTATGTATATTGCTGAGTTCAGATTTGATAATTGGATCTACAAGTCTTAGAGTAACTTATAAACACTATTGTTAGAGCACTTTGATCCTTTTTATTTGGTTTCAATTTTTCCCTCAGGTTCAGGTTAAGGTTATGGACGTTAGACACAGCTTGGAAATAGATGTAATAGCATAGAAAATAGTTCAAAAAGGCTGAGAATAAAGAGGTAATAGCAAAAATATACGCAGTAATTATTTCTTGAATTAAATGGATGTAAGCTGAAGAATTATATTAAAATAAAATTCTTAACAGATTTCAAAATGGCAAAACATGAATCATCACAATAAAACAACAGCTACAACCTATCCTCAAATAACGAAGACGTCTCCATTCTTGCTTTTGCCAAAGGCATCGGCCACTCTTGCTTCCCTCAAAGCGTTAATGAAACTCACCTTGCAAATGAAAGCAATTGTTTACTGGAAACTAGATTAAGGGAATGCAATTGGCAGCCTATATGGTACAAATTATTTTCCGGATGGAGATGGTTTCATAATTATGCCTATGCTGATAATCGGAGAATCCGGTTCTTTTGTAAGGAGCCTTTCGATGTTGAGGAAGTTATAATTTCTGATCAAAGCATTACGTTTTATAGAAGCAATGAATTGTGTTCTAGTTTTAGTTGTACAGATTCGATCTATGTTTCAAGTAACTTTCACAGCATAGCTTGATTGAAAATACTTACAATTAATACATGAAATGCTTTGATATATATATGTATGTATATTGCTGAGTTCAGATTTGATAATTGGATCTACAAGTCTTAGAGTAACTTATAAACACTATTGTTAGAGCATTTTGATCCTTTTTATTTGGTTTCAATTTTTCCCTCAGGTTCAGGTTAAGGTTATGGACGTTAGACACAGCTTGGAAATAGATGTAATAGCATAGAAAATAGTTCAAAAAGGCTGAGAATAAAGAGGTAATAGCAAAAATATACGCAGTAATTATTTCTTGAATTAAATGGATGTAAGCTGAAGAATTATATTAAAATAAAATTCTTAACAGATTTCAAAATGGCAAAACATGAATCATCACAATAAAACAACAGCTACAACCTATCCTCAAATAACGAAGACGTCTCCATTCTTGCTTTTGCCAAAGGCATCGCCACTCTTGCTTCCCTCAAAGCGTTAATGAAACTCACCTTGCAAATGAAAGCAATTGTTTACTGGAAACTAGATTAAGGGAATGCAATTGGCAGCCTATATGGTACAAATTATTTTCCGGATGGAGATGGTTTCATAATTATGCCTATGCTGATAATCGGAGAATCCGGTTCTTTTGTAAGGAGCCTTTCGATGTTGAGGAAGTTATAATTTCTGATCAAAGCATTACGTTTTATAGAAGCAATGAATTGTGTTCTAGTTTTAGTTGTACAGATTCGATCTATGTTTCAAGTAACTTTCACAGCATAGCTTGATTGAAAATACTTACAATTAATACATGAAATGCTTTGATATATATATGTATGTATATTGCTGAGTTCAGATTTGATAATTGGATCTACAAGTCTTAGAGTAACTTATAAACACTATTGTTAGAGCATTTTGATCCTTTTTATTTGGTTTCAATTTTTCCCTCAGGTTCAGGTTAAGGTTATGGACGTTAGACACAGCTTGGAAATAGATGTAATAGCATAGAAAATAGTTCAAAAAGGCTGAGAATAAAGAGGTAATAGCAAAAATATACGCAGTAATTATTTCTTGAATTAAATGGATGTAAGCTGAAGAATTATATTAAAATAAAATTCTTAACAGATTTCAAAATGGCAAAACATGAATCATCACAATAAAACAACAGCTACAACCTATCCTCAAATAACGAAGACGTCTCCATTCTTGCTTTTGCCAAAGGCATCGGCCACTCTTGCTTCCCTCAAAGCGTTAATGAAACTCACCTTGCAAATGAAAGCAATTGTTTACTGGAAACTAGATTAAGGGAATGCAATTGGCAGCCTATATGGTACAAATTATTTTCCGGATGGAGATGGTTTCATAATTATGCCTATGCTGATAATCGGAGAATCCGGTTCTTTTGTAAGGAGCCTTTCGATGTTGAGGAAGTTATAATTTCTGATCAAAGCATTACGTTTTATAGAAGCAATGAATTGTGTTCTAGTTTTAGTTGTACAGATTCGATCTATGTTTCAAGTAACTTTCACAGCATAGCTTGATTGAAAATACTTACAATTAATACATGAAATGCTTTGATATATATATGTATGTATATTGCTGAGTTCAGATTTGATAATTGGATCTACAAGTCTTAGAGTAACTTATAAACACTATTGTTAGAGCATTTTGATCCTTTTTATTTGGTTTCAATTTTTCCCTCAGGTTCAGGTTAAGGTTATGGACGTTAGACACAGCTTGGAAATAGATGTAATAGCATAGAAAATAGTTCAAAAAGGCTGAGAATAAAGAGGTAATAGCAAAAATATACGCAGTAATTATTTCTTGAATTAAATGGATGTAAGCTGAAGAATTATATTAAAATAAAATTCTTAACAGATTTCAAAATGGCAAAACATGAATCATCACAATAAAACAACAGCTACAACCTATCCTCAAATAACGAAGACGTCTCCATTCTTGCTTTTGCCAAAGGCATCGGCCACTCTTGCTTCCCTCAAAGCGTTAATGAAACTCACCTTGCAAATGAAAGCAATTGTTTACTGGAAACTAGATTAAGGGAATGCAATTGGCAGCCTATATGGTACAAATTATTTTCCGGATGGAGATGGTTTCATAATTATGCCTATGCTGATAATCGGAGAATCCGGTTCTTTTGTAAGGAGCCTTTCGATGTTGAGGAAGTTATAATTTCTGATCAAAGCATTACATGTCTGGTTCAAACGGGAGGTATTAAGTTTTATGTCTCTGGAACCTATGGTTGTAATTTAAGAAATGACAGGTTAAGGCTCTGGCAAGATCTTACAGATCTTAAAATTCACATTCTCATATAGCTGCAGGAGATTTCAATATAGTAGCTAATCAGGAGGAAAGCATAGAGGCTATTAGCAGTTCTGTCGCATAATATGGAGGATATCAATTTGTGTACTGGAGCTAATGCTTTGCTGGATCATGCTTTTACATGGTCTAATCATCAAGAACAAATATCTATTCAACATACATAACAATAAAAAATATAGTAAGTAACAATAATCCAAGAGCTGAATTTGTTGGGGTTTGATAAAGTTCGTACCTGCGTTTGTTCTCTTAATATTTTTTGTTGTTGAGTTGAATTTTGGAGTGTTTTTATGCAGCTGAGAGCTTATTCATGTGCTCTGAAACTCCATCGAATTTTCAGTGTATAACTAAGGCTTTCATTTAACAGTTTGTTTCACAACATTTGCAATTTGCATAGCGACACATTTACCGTAAAAAATGCAAGGACAATAAAAGAAAGAAGAGCAGAAACAAGATGTTCCATTTCCATTAAAGTAACATACATACGACACTGGGATTATAACAACCTTCGATTTTGCATACCCTACACAACAAAAGCACAGAGACATCCCACCAAATGGACATACAACTATGAAAACTAAAACTTCTGCTAATCTGAGTTTCTTGATTAAAACTAAGCTTTCTTAGGAGACTTGGTAGCCTTTGATGGAGATTTGGGTTCTTTGGCGGCCTTTTCAGTCTTCTTCGGCAACAAAACAGGGTTGATGTTTGGCAAGACTCCACCGTGGGCGATGGTAACACCGGCGAGGAGCTTCCCCAACTCTTCATCGTTCCTCACGGCGAGCAGCACGTGCCTTGGAATGATCCTGTTCTTCTTGTTATCACGGGCAGCGTTTCCGGCCAATTCCAGAACCTGAATTGAAATAAAAAATTCAATAAATTAAGAATCATATAAGGAGGGGGGGACCAACGATTTAATTTAACTCTCAGCTACCTCAGCGGCTAAGTACTCGAGAACAGCAGCCAAGTAAACTGGGGCTCCGGTTCCGACCCGCTGCGAATACCTTCCTTTCTTCAAATAACGGCCGATCCTTCCGACGGGGAACTGGAGCCCAGCTTTAACAGACCTTGAGACAGGCTTCTTCTTGGGGCCACCGCCTTTCCTTCCTCCAGCTCCCTTCTTTACTTTTGCTGAGGAATCCATTGCACCAAAGAATTGATAAGTTAGACTCTTGGCTTTGAAATGGGAGGATACTGACTAGTACAGGAGATGCATTGGACCAATTTGAGATCTATGCTTTATAGCAGTGGATATGTACAAGCGAGTAATGAATTAATGCCGTTAGATGGGAACTTATCGACGGTTTCAATTTACTTATTGGCGATCCGCGTGATTTATGAGCGAACCAATGAACAAGCTTTGATTTATTTTTTATTTTTTTTGAAGTTTTTTTCAATCATTCCGAAATATGTTTGGGCGCCATTTACAAATATTTTTGGAACTCCCGCTTCTGGATTTCAGGATTTTAGAAGAGGCATTACTTATTAAACTCCCCTTTTAAAAAAAAAATGAGGTTGTATAAAATTAATTTTATACAAATTAGTATATTTATATTATAAATTTAAATTTTAAATTTCTAACCTTAATTTTAAAAAATTAAACTTTAAACCATATATTATAAATTCTAAATATTAACCTTAAATTTTTAACCTTATAACCTCCCTGAACTTTAAACACAAAATTAAAATCGTAACCTCTAAAACTAAAAGACACATGTAAACTTTAGTTTACACAGCTTGTTTATCAAATTTTTTCGCCTTTTTATTAAGAAATACGTGATTTTATAGCTTAGCCAAAATGCTATTATTGTGTAGAACTGATGTAACATAAATGCAACAAAAGATTCATATGAATAAAATCCATTATTGTAAGGGCATACGATTCAAAGGGAAAGAAATTGAGTCTTATCTAATAAATTGGTGGGAATGACATTCTCACCGTTTGGAGAAAAAAAATTTATTAGGAAAATATTATTATCACTTACGAGAATCTTTCCAAACCAAATGTGAGAGTGCAATTCAAAAAAATTTTACTCATAATCATAATTTCTTTTGCGAACCAAACTCCCTAAAAAAAGCATGTCATATAGAGCCTCCCTTCGATGTATATATTCTATCAGCTAAACAATCCATAATGAGTCTTGCCTTACTATAATTTGCCATATCAATTGAACAATGCAAACTTTGTTATATAAATCTTAATTTTTCATCACAAGTCCCCTTCAAATTTGGGAGAACATATTTTACCCCATTGAATATGTGATCCTAAATCAAAGACAACATCTTTTTTCCAAACGAATCTGATTAATTCGTTGAAGTATATTGCTTTAGGCAAGATAAATACATGCACTTGTAGTTCTGCATTTGAAATACAATATATTTCACTAACTTCAATCATCCAGCAAAGTTAAGTTTCCAAGCTGACCAAGATAATACCTTAGCTTTAATTTTAGGGTAAACTAAGGTCACTTATGTTCAGGGTTTGTACACTTTTGGTCATCGATTTTTAAATTTGACCGTTATAATCACTTGCGTTTTCGATCCGTAAACTTAGGCTGATCTGGCAAAAAAAAAAAAAAGAATGATAAATTACATAGATAGTCCCTAAACTATTATTTCACTCTTATTTTGACCATTGAAATAAAAACAAAATGTATAATTACACATTTAATCCACCATATTTACAATTTTTTATTTCTTCTCCTCTCCACCATCTTCCATATTCTTCTTCATCTAACCCAATTCCTAATTTCTACTATATTAACTTCCAATTCACGCCGTATATTTTCTATTATGTTAATTTCCAATTCTTTAGCCACCAATCTGTGCCAATAATTCAAGAATTTAAATCATCAGAAAAATGGATGCCATTGATAGAGAAATTCAAGCTCCAAATTCTGGTCGCAGACATGGCGGATGGGTCACCTTCCCATTCATCACTGGTTCTCTTTAACTCTTAATTTCTTACAACGTCCATAAATCTGTTTATTTTTGTTACTGATAAAATTCAAATTCAGGTGCAGTGGTAAGCTTGACACTTGTTGGTGTACGATGGACGGCCAACCTCATCGTGTATTTGATCAGAGAGTTCAATTGAAACAACATTGACGCAGCTCAGGTTTTCAATGTTGTTAATAGAGGCTCATTTTTGTTCCCTACAGTAGGAGCTATCATTGCGGATTTTTTCTTGGGATGTTTCTCATTTATCTCTATATTCTCATTCATTTCTTTACCGGTAATTAATCCTTTCAAAAATCCCTTTCATTACAATTCCCTCCAACTTTGTCTTCATCTTCATGCATGTGTTTTCAGGGCACAGTTTGCGTTGCATTTACTGCTACACTCAGCTCATTGAGACCAACACCATGTAATGGTGGATCCGGCAGCTCATGCAATCATCCATCAAGTGTTCAATTCCTTGTCCTGTATGGAGGAATAGCACTGGCATCCATGGGTCAAGGAGGCACACATTTTACATTAGCAACAATGGGAGCCAACCAATTTGAAAACCCCAACAACAGGGACTTTCTTCAACTGGTACTTCATCACTCAATATGCTGACTATGTGGTAAGTGCCACTGCTTTAGTGTACATCGAGGACAACCTGAGTTGGGGTTTGGACTTTGGATTATCTTCAGCATTATCTTCTCCTCCTCCTTCTCATCAGGTTGTCTTGTCTTTGTCTACATGTCATTGGGCCATTTAATTAGCAAAATCCCAAGTTAGTTAACTCTTTGATTAATTGTATATACATAAAACACAACCAAAATGTGTGACAGATGAGTTGTTTGAGGGTAGAGCTATTCGCTTAAGTCTAAAGATTTATATGAAATTTTGAGGGGTTAAACAAAAATTTTAAGTATAAAAAATAGGTTATTGCATGAACTGATTTATGGGATTCTGCTTCAATTTAAAAGGAAAATTTCAGTTTCTTCTTGCTTGAATTCCAGGGGATCTTACTTGAATTTATAGAATTTGTGATTCAATTTCAATTTTGTGGGTTGTTTTTAAAAAAGTTTATGGAGTTTACAATTTAATTTCAATTTTGTGGTTGGGCGATCAATCGCATTTATTTTTTTCGCGTTATCCCTAATCTTCTATATTAATTTTTTATGTTATAAGACACTGAAATGGATGGTGTGAATTGAGGATTAATATAGTAGAAAATTAGGGATTGTGTTAGATGAAGAAGAATATGGAAGATGGTGGAGAGGAGAAGAAATAAAAAAAATTATAAATATGGAGGATTAAATGTGTAATTATACAAATTATTTTTATTTCGGTGGTCAAAATAGGAGTGAAGTAATAGTTTAGGGACTATCTAGGTATCCTTCTTTTTAGTGTGCTAGATCAGCTTCCCGTTAACGTTTAACGGCAACAAACGTCCCAATGAACATAAGTTTACGGATCGAAAACGTAAGTGACCATAACGGTCGAATTTAAAAATCAGTGATAAAAAATGTACAATCTTAAAAATAAGTGACCATTCCAGTAGTTTATCCTTAATTTTATCAAACAACGGACTGCAATATGGGGTGAAACCTCTATAGGATTGAAGGGGCCATAGCCTCCGCAAAATGTTTAAAATTTTATAGCAAAATTGTTGTCCCTCTAAATTTAGAAAATTTTAAATGATATCTCAATAAATAATGTTGAATTCAACCATTGACCGTAAACATTTTCTCAATAAGTAATGTTGGTTCCATCACTGACTATTTAGATATTCTCTTGGCCACCAACCATATCCCCAAATGTCTAACAAAGAGCTTACCAAGCTGAAAATCAAGAATGCTTTTAATTATTTATAAATCATTCAATAGAACACCAACAATGTAAATTTCACTATTTGATGAGTTTAAATAACAAGATAGGAACCTTTGTAAGGTGAGAATTTATATTGGTTTTTCTTGTAAACTTTCGAACCAGAGAACATGATTGTAAGGTGAGAGCTTTGTTTAAATTTTGTGTTTTCATGATTATTTATTTTGAATATTTTAGGAATTGTTAGTGATGACAACATTTGACCCATTGTATTTTGGTATTATGAGTGATTAATTTTTTTTAATCTTGAAACGACACTGAATTTTATTGAAACAAAAGAAAGTACACAATGCAACCACTCAAAGGGAAGAATTTGGGGACTATGTCCACCAAAAACTCAAACAAAAAAATAAATAAAAAAATTAAAGTCGCAACGACAGTCGAAGCCATTGTATTTTGGTATTATGAGTGTTTTAAATCTTAGTAATTATTCAAGCTAAAAGTTTTGGACGAAGCTTGAAGGAAGTTCTTATGGGACCTTTAGAGTTAGGGTAAAACCTTACTACCTAATTGAAAATGTATAAAGGACGTTTGAGTACTTGAATGTTGTTCAATCTAGGTTTATTGGTTGTTGTTGCTGCATTGGAGACTTGTATTTATACCCTCTTATTGAATTCTAGACGTTTGAGTGGTTGAAGTCATCAATAGAGCCGTTGGGGACCGATTTTCCCGCAATAACTGCAGTTTGGTAAATAACCGTATCAGTACATGAAGTCCTGTATCGATACATATTACAACAAAAATATAGCCGTTGTGGAAAGCGTATCGACACGTGAGAGGTCGTATCGAAACAGTTGTAGTGTAAAATAGGGGCATATCTAAACGGCAAGGTCCGTATCGGTACGAGTTTTGCTGACTGGAATCTTGGATGAAAAAGTGTATCAGTACGCCTAGGGGAGTATCGGTACGGGTTAACTGAAATTTAAAGTTTCAGGAATCCAATAGCTGACAAGCAACGGTCGAAAAAATTTAATGCAAAGATCTTTGAAGATCTTAACAAACCGTATCGGTACGGGGTTAACTGTATCGGTACGGGGTTAACTGTATCGGTACGTTTTAAAATTTCTTAAATCCAGATTTCAAGCCGTATCGAAATGAGTGTGAGCCGTATCAAAACGCTAGGCTTAAAACGCTTGCCCAGATGAATATCGTATCGAAACGGGTGAGGTCGTATCAAAATGTCTCATTTAAAATGTAGGCTAAGTCTAAAGGCCGTATCAAAATTGGCTGAGCAGTATCGGTACGCTTTGCAAAAACAAATTCCAGTAGCCAATTTCCGTATCGAAACACCAAGGGGTGTATCGATACGCCTGGGCGAATTTATTTAGTTTGGCTTAAAAAACACTTAGAAAATTTTGGGTTTAAGTTTTGGACTTCAAATATAATTTTTCTTGTCATTCTGTGAGACTTTTAAGTACTTAAAATTTTATTTTATTTTTCAATTTAGTCCTTAGATAATTTGTTATATCAAAATCAAACATAGGTTTTACATAAACCCATTTCTCACCACCAACATCCACATATCCTTCTGCCTAAGTCATACAGATCTCTTCTTCTAAATCACCGTGCAAGAAAGTTGTCTTTACATCAAGTTGAGCTAGCTCCAAATTCAACTATGCTACTAAGGCCAACAATATTCTAATGGAGGAATGCTTCACAACATGGGAAAACACTTCATTGTAGTTGATTCCCTCCTTTTGAGCGTAGCCTTTAGCTACCTATCTTGCCTTGTAGCGAACATCTTTCTTGCTGGGAGATCCGTCTTTCTTTACAAATACCCACCTGCATCCAATTGCCCTTTTACCTTCTGGTAAATACGCCAAATCCCAGGTGTTGTTCTTTTGGAGATATTGCATTTCTTCATCCATGTCGCTTTTCCACTTGTCATTTTTAAGCTTTAAATTGCTTCTTGATAAGTGATAGGGATATCATCATCAACAATAGGAAGGGCATATGCCATTGTATCTGTAAATAGAGCAGGTCTACGAATTTCTCTCCTTGGCCTTGTAACTGCAAGTGGTTTTGGTGTCTCCAATGGTTCTTGGGTTTGGACCTCTTCATATTCTGATTTCTCTATTATAGTTGAAGAATCAGTAACATCAATTTCTAGACTAATCAACGTATGTTGAAACTCCACCTATTTTGGAGTACATTCCACCTGCTGTGGAGTACTACTTGTCTGAACATCTTCGTTTGTTACCTTTTTCAACATGACAGATTCATCAAAGGTAACATCTCTGCTATAGATTATCTTCTTTGTGTCTAAGCACCAAAGACGAAATCCCTTCACTCTATGGGTGATTTCTATAAAGAGAGCCTTCTTTGTTCTAGGATCAAGCTTTGACTATTTCACATGATAATACGCAGTGGATCCAAATACATGTAAGGAATCATAATCTGTAGCGGGTACTCCATACCATACATCCAATGGTGTTTTTCCTCCAATAGCCGATGATGGTAGACGATTGATGAGGTGGTTAGCATATGTCACAGCCTCAGCCCAAAATGCTTTGCCCAATCCAGCATTGGACAACATACATCGAACTTTCTCAAGTAGTGTTCGATTCATACGCCTTGCCACCCCATTATGCTGTGGTGTATGTCTAACAGTGAAGTGTCAACAATACCATGCTCCTGGCAGACATCAAAGAGCGTATCACTTCTATATCCCCTCTATTGTCCGTCTTAAGCCGTTTGATCTTCTTACCAGTCTGGCATATCTTTCCACTTTAGGAAAACTTTGAGCACTTCATCTTTAGACATCATTGTATACACCCAAACTCTTCTGCAAAAATATGAGACGCAAATGACTGGCTCCACAGTTGCACAATCAAATCAAGGATAGGCTGTCCGCGAAGGGGCACTCGAACATTATAATCAGCAAGGACTTCATAAAAGTATAACCGACCATCAACACCGTACTCCGCGGAAGATATTGGCTCTTCACTACTCAGAATTATATCTGTTTTCAATTTCAATACAAAACAATATGAGAAATCCTCAAGCGTGAGTCAATAGTATTCATTATCTTAATCGATTAAAAGGCATAAGAATTTGAAAACTAACCAGTTTAAGCTAATTTGATGTGAATTGTAAAAAAGAAAGATAGAGAGATAACCAAGTCAAAGCTAACCTTTGGCTCGATCATCGATTTCCAAAGCTATATCCGCAAATAATTCCTCTAATAAGTTACGTCTCTGAGATGAAGACGCTAATGCCTGCACCAATTTTTTATATACATCGATCAGAAAGCTCTAAACAATAAGAAGAATTAAGGAAAAAAACGATCAGAAAACTACTTTGATCACTTTTAATCAAGTCATTAACAGTATTAATAATATACTTTGCAGACGCCACACTCAAACTTATTACCTAAAAAATGTTAAACGTACACGTATACATTTCCATTTTTAGAAAAAAAAAAGCAATTTTGAAAAAGAAAGAAAAAATCTGAAAAGTTAAATTGTTTCGTCGTTGCATGCAATTTCTCGAGAAACAAACAGGAAAGCTGAAAAGGATGGGAGAAAACGAACCCGCTGAAGCCTTTTCCCGATTTCTAGTGAGAGGGCGTTGAGATAAGAGGAGCTTCGAGGTCTGGAGGAAGCTTCTATTCGCTGCTGCATGTCTATGTTAAGATCTCAAAAGCAAAAAGAAGATCGATGATTTGAGGGAGAATAGATTTGAATTTCGAAATTGATCCAAACAACGACAATTGGATTCTCTCCTAAAGATTTTTTTTTTCTGTGTTAAATAAAAGGCAGTAGCCGTTTCATACTTTTACCAACAGACAGAGAATAGAAAAGCAGTGGATTCAGATAAGATATGGAGTAATAATTATAAAATGATGAGGCGAAGTTGATCTGGCTTGGCAGAGAAGCAAAGCAAGAGCCAGGGAGGAAGAGGGAGTTTGGTGACAAGGATTTTGGTGTCGTGATGCGGAGCGTTTTTTTTTTTGTTTTTTTTTTTCTTTGGAGGGGGAGAGTGGAATCGGATAGATCATTAATCATAGTAAGAGCCCGGCGAATTTATTATTTATATATGGTTACAGTCCCAACGAAAATTAGATAGCTACTGCAATTACTGTTGGGGTACGTGCAATGGTCATCCCTTGAAGATTCGAACTTCAAGTTGTTAATTAAATTTAAATTGATTAGAATTGTTTTTTATTCTTTTTTACACATATAAAAATGTGATATCTTTTGATTAAGTAAGAATATATTATATTCTTAAGATAAATATTATGATTTAAATTTATATAAAATAAAATAACATGATCATTGATCACTGGATCAATTAATGGATCTTAAAATGTGATATCCTTTAGTTTATAAATAAAACAAATTTAAACTTAATTTTTTTGTTAAACCTTATCGATATTTGAAATTTTAACTCAGTCGATCTAAATTTAAATATACTTCGATTGGATTTGTTAATAATTTATATACAAGCTAGTATGAATATAAAAACCATATAAACTTGAATATAAAATTATTTATATTTGAAATGAATTAAACCCAAAATCAATCTAAACTGAAATGATTTTAGGGTAAACTACACGAAATGCCATTAAACTTTAACTTTTGTATCGAACATAATACTGAACTATAAAATGATACTATTATACCTAGGGATGACAATGGATCTTGGACCCGGCCCAAACCTGTAGATCCAGATCTGTTTTATAGGGTCTGGATCCTAAAATTTTAGACCCGGTAGATCCGGGTCGGATCTGGATCCTCTGATTAAAGTACAGATCCGGGTCCGAATCTGACACTAAGATCCGGACCTGGACCCGTTTATAGAAAAACCTTCCTTTGGTTTTACAATATTATTTCCCTTCCTTTGCTTTAATTTTATATTTCACATTATTCTCTAATGTAATTTTTATTTATTTATGACAGACACTTTTAAAGGAACACATGTTTGTTCCACTATTAATGAAGATTGTGATGATGATGAGGAAGTGGTAGATATCATTGACATAATAAAGAAGAAAGTTATTATATTACATACCTTAATATTAATATTTAAATTTCACAAATATTATTTTCATTGAACAAATTTTTGTTTTTGTTTTTGGTTGGTTGTTTCTTGTTTGTTTTAGGATGTTGATGATTTAAGTAGTGATGAAGACTAGCACTCTAAAGAGTTAGAAGTGCGGTATTCGGCTTGCGACAATGAAATGTTTCATGATTTACATTTTTTAATGTTTGTGTTATTCAAAAGATATTTGTGTAATTGTGTTAGAGTTTTTTTGAGACTTTAGTTTATCGTTTTTTATTCTGTTACTAGTTGTATTGAAATTAATATTTCTTCCATTGGAGATGTAATGTGAAATTAGTCAATGACAGTTTTATTACGTTAAAAAATAGATCGAATGGTCATGTAATGTGAAATTAGTCAATGACAGTTTTATTACGTTAAAAAATAGATCAAATGGTCATTTTTTAACAGACCTGTTTTGGACCGAATCCGTGAGATCCGTTGGATTTGGATATGGGTCCCAATTTTTTAGACCCGCGGATCCGGGGCGGGTCTGGATCCAGGATGTGAAAATGGGTCTGGATCTGGGTCCAACTGGATCCAGTCCAGATTCGGCTCGTTGTCATCCCTAATTATACCACTGAACTTTATTTTTTGCTACTATTATGCCACTCAACCGTTAAATTGTAATGGACCGTTAACTATTATGCCACTCAACCGTTAAATTGTAATGGACCGTTAAATGCAAAACGACGTCGTTTTGTTAGAAAAAAATTAAAAAATATTGCATATTGGGAGGCTCGAACCAAGAACCTCAAGGATAAAAGATTTATACTAAACCACCAGGCCAACTTAAAGACTTAATATGATGCTAACGAAAATAGTATATAAATAATATTGCAGTTGAACTTAATTTTATTTATCTCATGATATAATTTATAATATTTATAATATAATTTTATAAATATATTAACTTTATAAATAAATATTATTTATAATTTATATTACAAAATTAAAATATTATTTATACTATCTACAACTAAACCCTAAACTCCAAACCCTAAACCATACATGTAACTAACTAAACTACAAACTCTAAACCCTAAATATATATAATTAAATTTAAAATCTCAAACCACA
The DNA here is from genome assembly GCA_019671005.1 of Hibiscus mutabilis. Taxonomy (NCBI): domain Eukaryota; kingdom Viridiplantae; phylum Streptophyta; class Magnoliopsida; order Malvales; family Malvaceae; genus Hibiscus; species Hibiscus mutabilis. The sequence continues at coordinate 51,245 of JAGYYJ010003162.1, forward strand.
AACCCTAAAACCTAGGTATCGAACACTTCTTTGTCACTACAGTTTCCTGCAAAATTTCATCAATTTCTTTTTTTAATTTTTCCAAAAATAATATCGACTTTAATAACAAAAAAAAAACAAAGTATGAAAAAGTAAAAATCAACTAAAACCTACGAGAACAAGAAACGAAAAAAATAATATCCACCGTGTTGTCATAGCCGATTCTCCAATGACGCTGAATTTTTTCAAAATTAAAATAAAATGAAATTTAATTTAATTTAATTAAAAACCAATTTCAATTAAAAAAAACCCAAATACCACAAATCTTAGTCATACGTTATTATCGTTACTATTATGCATAAAAAAAAGCCAATGAAAATGATGATGCTTGATTTTGTTTACTTCCCCCAATGGACTGCGGAATTCTTTTCCCATTTACAACAGAAGAGCTAAAAAGAAAAACAAAAAAAGTTTCAATTACGACCTAATCATTCCCGCACGCCCCCCAGATTTTGGTGTCACCATTTGCTTTAACCACTCTCTCGGCGGCCCTATCAATCCTTCTTCGTGTTTCTTCTTCATCTCCAAATTACCATTTTCCCCACTTTACAAATCTCTTGGAGCTTCTTTTAAGATACCCAACTTTGTCTTTTGCCTTATTTCCTTGCATTTTGTTAGCAAAATCCCTAACCTTAAAATTGACAGGGACCTTATAAGTATGTCAACCAAAACAGTCATACTCATATACCCTCTAAAAAAATTGCTTCTATGATGATATGCAACTAGCCATGTTTGGCATTTGTTAAGCAACATATTGCAACTAGTGTCGGAAGCGTTGGTGAGCAATCAATAAAATTTATAACTCACACAATTTATTAATACAAACCAATATACAAGTACAAGAATTTTTGACACAACACTAGCTGCGGCTAGTTTACAAATACTTATATCTCACAAAGCTTTGATAAGCTTCACTTTCAAATTACTTGCTGCTGCAAGTTTTATGCACACACTCACTCATTCATACTTGTACTTGAACTTGCCCACACACACAAATTTATAATCCTACTCCTATTTATAGTGTTCCTAAACCGACATAATGAAGTTTCTAGGAACTAATAAAATAATATAGTTAATCCTATACATTTCTAGTGAATGTCGTATGGTTCTAGATCTTTATAGGATTGATGCCACTTGTTGTCGTCCCTTACCGTTGCTTAAGTACTAAGGAGCTCTTGAATCTTCTAGCTCCCGCCATAATCTTCATGTAAACTTGTAGTCTTGATCTTCATGAGATGTTGCCACATGTTGTCGATCATCACCATTTCCTTAGTTGCTAAGGTTATCTTGAATCTTCCAAACTTCAAGATGTTGCCAACACTTAGTTTCCAATTTCTACACTTGTCATGAAGCTTCTACACAATTTTTGAATTCAAACTTTGTTTCTAATTTCCGTCTTTAATTAATTAGGATATTTCAATGTTGTCACATGTTGTCTTCAAGTTGGATTTGAATTCTAACACTCCCCTCAAATCCAACTTTTCATACCAAGCTTATCTTCGAGTCTATGAAATGTATCAGCTTTCAACGGGTTCGTAAAAATATTTGCAAGTTGATCTTTTATCCTGCAATAAACTAACTCCACATTTTTGTTCTTCACTTGTTCTCGTATAAAATGATACTTTGTATCGATATGCTTGCTTCGACTATGAGAGACAGAATTCTTTGCAAGCAAACAGAAAATTGAAATATTATTTTGTAATTCATAATCACTGTACTTTTTTGGTATTTTTCTCTCCCTTGTAGACCTTCGAACTTCAGTTGGAGGTACTTCAGGATTTTCTATCCCGATGCTATTGTTGCTGCTGCAACTACTTGATGCCGTAAGCTCAAACTCGAACTTGGACTTGAACTTGGCTCGGATACCACTTGTTGGAAGCGTTGGTGGGTACTCGATAAAATTTATAACTCACACAATTTATTAATACAAACCAATATACAAGTACAAGAATTTTTGACACAACACTAGCTGCGGCTAGTTTACAAACACTTATATCTCACAAAGTTTTGCTAAGTTTCACTTTCAAATTACTTGGTGTTGCATGTTTTATGCACACACTCACTCATTTATACTTGTACTTGAACTTGCCCACACACACAAACTTATAATTCTACTCCTATTTATAGTGTTCCTAAACCGACATAATGAAGTTTCTAGGAACTAATAAAATAATATAGTTAATCCTAGACATTTCTAGTGAATGTCGTATGGTTCTAGATCTTTATAGGATTGATGCCACTTGTTGCCGTCCCTTACCATTGCTTACGTACTAAGGAGCTCTTGAATCTTCTAGCTCCCGCCATAATCTTCATGTAAACTTGTAGTCTTGATCTTCATGAGATGCTGCCACATGTTGCCGATCATCACCATTTCCTTAATTGCTAAGGTTATCTTGAATCTTCCAAACATCAAGATGTTGCCAACACTTGGTTTCCAATTTCTACACATGTCATGAAGCTTCTACACAATTTTTGAATTCAAGCTTTGTTTCTAATTTCCATCCTTAATTAATAAGGATCTTTCAAAGTTGCCACATGTTGTCTTCAAGTTGGATTTGAATTCTAACAACTTGGTGATATTTTACCCCAACTGAAATAAGAAAAATCCATATTTGAAGACTGGAGCTTATCAAGCATTCTAACTTAGACAGATATACAGGCATAAAGGACGTTCGAGTTCTTCTCACACCAAAGCATTCAATATATCAAATGGCAATTTAAACACGAAAACAGTACGTTGCAAATGAGGGATAAAAGATCTAATGAATCAAATTGTGGAAACAGTTAAAATTATGTTTCACTTCTCATGGGTAGCTGAGGTTGCATTAGATGTCAACAAGTTAAATGTTACTACTTTAATAGTTTGAAGAGTTTTGCTTTTAACCAAGTTCTACATATGATATGAAAAAATAGCTTCAACATATGATTTCATCATCATTTGAAGCAAAGTTTTCAAGTTCCAACTCAAAACTTTTCAATTAAAACAAGATCCTTGAAGGTCCTAGATTTTTTTACCATTAATCTACTTTAAATTTCAGCAAATTCTCCATTCCCTTAAACTGAAAGATTATACTAATTTCCAAACTAAAATTTTGCATGAACCCTGAAACAGTGTGAGAATTTTATGAATGCATTTCAAATATTGTAGTCAATCTCAAATGAACAGGAAACACGAAAATAAAGACGAATATAATAGAGATTTGTACAGCAAATTGTGTGTTTTTTTTAAACTTGATTCGACGCTCATTTTTTCTCCCATCACCACTCTTCTGAATCTTGAAGAAATCAATTATCTTTTTCTGCGAAAAACCTTTAAAAGAAACAACATTTGCCATAAAAAAACTGGAGAAAATTTTGAAAAAAATGCAACAAAACAACGAAATAAAAGAATAAGATAAAAATCCCTACTTCCTACTCGCCTATGATCAGAGCATTTGGAGCAAAGCCATGATCCAATTGGAACACGAACCACAATTGGTCTAAGGCATCTCATGTGAAAGCCTTTATTGCATTTATCACAAAGGAGGAGCTCCTCGAGACGTTCACCTGAGCAAGAAAAATGATATCCACCGTGCTATTGGGGAATCGGCTATAAACAACACAGTGAATATTATTTTTTGCGCTTCTTGCTCTTGTAGTTTTTAGTTGATTTTCACTTTTTCATACTTTGCTTTTTTTTTATTAAAGTCAATATTGTTTTTGGAGGAATTAAAAAAAATAATTGATGAAAATTTGCAGGAAACTATAGTGACAATAAAGAAGATGTCCGATACCTAGTTTTTCGTACTTCGAATGGAAGAAGAAGAAAGAATAATTTTACATTTTTAATCAAAAAATTAAAAATGATGTTTAAATTGATAATATTTTGCACTAAATTGATAGATTGTATAAGTTTTAAGGACTAAAAATGTTATTTGACGAAGCAATGTCATTGTTTCCGTTTATTTTTAACAGTCAGGATACCAAAATAGAAACAATACGTAACGTTAGATACTATTTTGCTAAAAAAATAGTTTGGGTACCAAAATAGAAATACAAAAATAAGTGAGGTACTAAATATGTAGTTTACCCTTATTAAAAAATTCAAATATTTAATATATATGAAAAATAATTTAATTAAATTTTTTTAAATAATTATTAATTGTATGTTGAGTCCTTAAATTTTTTTATTTTTAATAATCAATTTAATGGTGTTTATCGGTGTTCAACGTTAGTAGTGTTCAGCTGTATTCGTCTCACCGGTAGACTCATCCTTTTTCATATTATATTTTTGTTTTAAATATTTTATATTTATACCAACTTTTACCTAATTCATGGTATATACAACTTTGATATTTATCAAAGTCGGATCAAAATTTGGTTTACCAACTCTTGAATTTGTACTATTTCTAAGATATTTGAATTATTTACATAAATTTTATATGCTCATATATGTATATATTCAAATTTATAATGTTTGAAATATGTTAATTAATTTAAAATTCAATCGATAGTAAAATAATTATAATGTTGAATCAAATACGAGTTACATCAAATATAATTTTATTTTCTTTATTCATAAATTATTCGTCGAAATCAATGTAATTAAGAGTGTATTTTTTGTTGTTGTTGTCTCAAACGCCTATTTACCGACCACAAAAACTTAAATGATCATTGATTTGATTCTCAATAAGCGTTTGTATACCTATTTTAACGCTCAAACGAACGTTTGATGGTATTAAAATTTTCAATTTTTAACCAACTGTCGTTTACATCCCAACTAGCATCGGAGACAACAACCAAAAAAACCCCAAGAAGACCATACAGATGAGGGAAATCTAAATCAATCCAACCGACAAAAGCTGTCAACTTCAGTGGACTCTTAACATTTCAAATCATCCGCCTTCATTCTAAGAGCTCAACTCTGAATCATATTTTGGACACATTTGATTTGATTTGATTTGATTTGATGTGATGAGATGATAATCCAGATTTGGAAACATCAACATTAGGGGCCCTTCGACCATTCAACGAGGAACCACCAATGTATTTAGAGAATGAATTACAAAAATTATAACTGAATTTTATTCTCTAATTTGTTTTGATCAATAAATTTTTAAAACAATTAATTTACTTATTAAATTTTATACATCAACTTATTTTGATCACTTAATATTATTTTATTAATACTTTAGTACAATTTGACATATTTTATTATTATTATTAAATATAAAATTATATTTTATTATTATTTAATATAAAAATAATTTAAAATTAAAAAAACTAAAAATAAAACCTTAAATCATATCCAATCTCTAAACTCCAAAACTCTTCCCTTCACCTCCACCGGTCAAACTCACCGGCCACACCCTGAAAAGAACCTGAAACCATAGCCGTCAGACCTAAGCACCAACCCCAGCTAAAACACTAAACTTTAGATCCCTGAATTTCATACCGCGACATTTTCTAGCGAATTTAAACAGGTTCAAAGAAAGATGAGGACGATAGGGATCGTTTGATAACGAGGGCGACCAAAGAAATCACCGAACAACGGAGAAAAACGATGATGAAAGGAGGTGACTAATCGAATTTTCCATTTTGTTTCAGGCGAATCTAACCCATGGGATAGAATGAGGGATGAAAGTGGAGCCGTTTGGTGCCATTGACGATCGGAGAAATTCACCGGAGATGGACCACCCAACATCCAACGATGATGATGATGATACATGCAAATCAACAACAGAAAAACAAATTCTATATTTTTATTTCTATTTCAAAAACAATAACGAGGTTTTCAAAGCTCTTTTGCTTACACTGTAACTAATAAAGTTTGGGTTGTAGCCATAAGCGAAGGGTTTGGATCCGGTAAAGTTCAAGTTGAAGCCTTGACCGTTGACCGACAAAGCTTGAACACTCTTGCCTTGGACAGGGACGACTCCATCGGTTCCAGAGTTGTTCTGCTCTTAGGTCACCAGCTTCGAATCCCCATGTCGTAATCCAATAACCAGATCCAATAAGGGGTGTGGCCGGTGAGGGGTAGAGGTGAATGAAAGAGTTTTGGGGTTTGTGGATTGAAGATCGGATATGAATATGATATGCGGTTTTTTTTGTTTTTTGTTTTTTTTTAAATTATTTTTATATAATAATAATAAAATATAATTTCATTTTCATTTAAATTTTTTTATTTAATAATAATAAAATATGCCAAGGCATATGTAAAATATTAATAAAATAATATTGAATGATCAAAATAGGTTGAGTAAATTGATTATTTTAAAAGTTTAGTGACCAAAATAGGTCAGAGAGCAAAGTTCAGCAATAATTTTTGTAATTTATCCTATATTTAATCACCATCCGTTTCCGTTGCCCTCGCAAACATAGAAGGTTAAATTAAGGGTAAACTATATAAATGGTCACCGAATTTTTAAGATGCTTTCATTTTAGTCACAAAACTTTTAAAACTTATGATATAGTCACCGAGTTTTATTTTTTTAATAAAATAATGGGTAAATTACACCATCCATCACTCAAGTTTCTTCTCACTCCTATTTTGGTCACCACAGTTTAAAATTTTCCAATCTAATAACTTATTTTTCAAATTATTCCTATGATTAATCATTAAAAAATTATGTTGGTTATTTGATAAATTTAGATTATTTAATTTTTGATCTTATATTGTACCAATTAAATCGAATAATCGATTAATCTGTTAAATAAAATATTTAATTTGGACAATGATTTTTTTAATTAATTTATTAAAATATTAAATATAATAATATGATAAATTTAATAATTATTGAGTGTGACACTATTTTCTTGAATTACATTTGGCTCGCGAGATAAGCCGTTTTTCTATATTTGTCGGAGTCATCCAACACTACAGGATAGGCCGGATCTACCCTGTTTCCTAGCGGGTGTAAGCCAAGTCCAATGACCACGAAATCCACTTTCCTTCCTATTTCCTTGTGATTATCGACGGTATTGTTTAGCTTTTTTTTCTTCTTCTTTTGTATTTGTATTGTAATATTTTATTTGTTCGTAAAACTTTTTCGTTGATGAATATAACCTATGATTAAGTTATTAAACTCTTATACAATTTTGTTCATTGAATACTTTTGTCCCGTTAAAAGGTAATAAGATCAACCATTATCTTCTTCTTCTTTTATAAATAATTTCTATGCCCATTTTTATATTTATGTTTCATTTATTCGTATTTTTTTAAAAAAATCCAAATTCCAACGGTTCGGAAATTTGAACCAAATGTTTGCTTAATGAGGTGATTGAGAGTAAAAAATTAAAAGAAGGGTAAACTAGCCTTTAGTCGTTGATTTTTAATGTGTATCGATTTTTTACTAAATTTTAAAAGTTTTAATTTTGTCATTAAACTTTTGATATTGGTTTTTATCATTGAATCATCAAATCATTAGCAATCGAATGTCGTGGCAGTTTGGTGCAAACGTGTGTCGATGTGGAAGTCAAAAAAATTATTTTTATTCCACGTCGTCACATCTTCATCAAAATTAGATTTTTTATTAAATTTTAACCGGCACCGAAAATAGCTATTTTTTGTCTTTTGCGATCACCCTAAACATCAATGAATTCGTTGCATCATCTTTTAACACTTTATCAATTTATAATTTTTCAAACCCATTTAAAACTCATGGAATTAAACATAAAATACCATCATTTTTGGGGTTTGGAAATTTCCTTAGATTTGAGGGGTTAGTTTGAAAATCTGAGCTATGAGAAGTATTTTTTTTCGAAAATACGAACTGCGTACCTCAAAATTAGTCTCAAAGGATGATGATTAGAGGGGATTGGAGCATTAGAACGTCAAATTTTTTTTATATAAATTTCTTTCTATTTTGAGTAGATTTCATATAAAATTAATCTGGAGAGAGAGAAAAAGGAGTAAAATGCAAACTTTTTAGTATCGATTTTTGTAGTGAACAACGTTCGGTGACTGACGGCGATTGACCAACAATAAAAAACGTAAAAATTTATGATTTTCTACTGAAAAGGAAAAGAAACAATCACATCATTACGCCTTTAGTGATTTGATGACCCAATTAGAAAATAATGTTAAGACTTTAATGGTAATTAAATTAAAACTTTTTAAAATTCAATGATAAATCAATACACAACCTAAAATTTAGATTTTTTTTTCGGGGATTATTGGGGTGGGAAAATATTAGAAGTATACAGCATGATGAAGTTTATTTTTTAAATTAGGACATTTGCTATAGTGAAACTCATCATGTGTTCTCGACGAGTTCTCTAAATATTTTTTTCTGTCTCATTAAAAAAATAATATTTAGGGGAACTTGTCAAGAACACACAACGAGTTTCCATTTCACCGTAACAAATATTCTATTTTACTAAATATACTCCAATATACCATATATCCCTAATATTTTTTCCACCCAATATTCCCTCAAGAAACCTAAAGTTTAACTAACGAGATAATTTACAATTAGAAGAAAGCAAGAAAAGAGACATAACATTTAGGTCGAAAAGTCATAGATAAACATAGTAGAGTCATCTTTTTTTTTTTTCATTGTAGTAGCGTCATCTACTACACTATTATAACTGATAAATTAATGTTAAAAGCATAAAGTTTGAAAAAAAAAGAAGCTGGAACTTCTTTTTCTTTTCCTGTTTGGACGTAGGGAAAAACATCCTTTATCCTCACCCCCTTTTTCTTTTTCCTAACATACTGAAGTTTGAGTTTTGAATTGCACACTCAAGTCTCACGTAATCATGGACGGACGCCGGACTTTAAATTAGGGGGTGGATTTATAAATTTTTAGGGGAGCAAACTTATAAAAAATAAGGGGCGAAAATAGATTTTTAATAGAAAATACATAGAAAAAATTTTAAAAAATTCTAAATCGTATAGGAATTTCAAATTTTTAGAGGGCGACCGCCCCTTCTAGCCCTCCCTCGGTCCATCCCTGCACGTAATGACATTAGTTTCGATAAAAACTAAAAACAACGATGATAATATTAAAAGTTAATAGTTTCAATTAAACTTTGAACTTTACCATCCAGAGTTAAATTATCCAAAAATGGATTCTTTATAGGCATTTAAGCAGTCATAATAAATCTATGATAGTGGGTAGAATTATGAAATAATTTATACTCATTATTAAAGCTCTTTAAATGATATTATTATAATATTTTTTATAATTTGAGAGGAAGACATTCGAACCCTAAACAAGAGATGTAAATGTCATTTAACCATTAGAACAATATAGGGGCTAAAACCATAAGTAGACCTTTGTTTTAAAATCTAATGAATCACGAATGCGAAAAATGAGCATGTTTTTTTGCTGATGTTAGCCATTAGTACCATGCTGGTTTCGAAGTGTCATTTCTGCATGTATATATAAGCGTAGAGCTGGTTGACTCAACAAAACCATACAATGACGGGGAGAAGCAAAGGAGACAAAACATAACCTATGGTCGTTTTCTTCTATTCGAGTAATGATAATCTATCAATATATGTCCAAAACCCTAGAACGAACAGAACCTATCCCTTACAACGATGCTGATATGAATCATGGTCAGATTCAGACAGAACATGAGAGCTTCTCTTTCGGTGTTTTTTTTTTTTTGGTTTCGGTCCTCATATAAGATCTAACAAGTACTTCTAGCTTAAAGCATTCAATGCGATGCTTTTGCCTTTGGTTATTATATGTGAATGTGACGTGATCTGGTGTTGGCTGCATCATCTTATCGGTGTCAGATTCGCATGTGCAATTATGAGAGGGGTGAAGTTTTGGGTATCAGCGGGAGGGTTGTTTCAGTGAGGGGTCGAAACCCGAAATCTCATGTTCCTTTAAGGAGCAGCCACACACATGTATTTCAGTGTTTCACAGCAGACAAAGGTACACTATACACAGTCTCTCGCTTTGCATAGTGGGAAACCATGTCTCCTTCATCGTTGCCTCTTCTAGTATATATCCACGCTCTCGTGTTGTGTACCATTTTCCATCAACTGCAACATCCCTTAAACCTATAAGTCTTGTAACAACAATAATAATAAAAAGAAGCGGGGATCGTTTATAGTGTATCTTATTCTTGCATCAGATGGCCAGGGATATATTAAAGAATTTGTATAAAGTTATAATATATAATTTTGTCCAATTAACTAGTTTATATATAAAGTGAGATATCATCTCATGTAGGTGAGATATCATCTCATGTAGTTTATATTATTGTTGTCCATAAGTGTATACGCAGTATTTCACTTTAACTAGGGGTGAGCGTTCGATCGAGTCGAGTCAAAAATTTCAAATTATTCTAGTTGACGCGTCATATTTTACAACTCAATTTTTATTTGAAATTTTTTCGATTCGAGTCAAGTTTAAGAAATTCGAGTCGAGTCGAGTTTTTGAGTTCCTATAAAAATTTAATTGTAATTATTTATCATGTTATAGTACGGTTTGATTCCAATTTAAATCACTTTCTCTAATCATATAAGATATGCATATATATATATATATATATATTTCTTCATATTTTTTTTCATATGTTGCAATATTTCTTCATATTTTTATATATCGGTATATATATAATAAAAAATTAAGGGATTCGTCTTGAACTTAAAAATAAATCCATTAATTACTCAAAATTTCAAGTTATTCGAGTTTCTATTTTACAACTCAAATTTTATTTGAAATTTTTTCGAATCGAGTCGAGTTTATGAAATTTCGAATTGAGCAAAGACAAATCGAGTATTTTTGCCTCGAGTCGAGTTTTCTCACCCCTAACTTTAACTATAGGGCAAATGTTGTGCAATTGGGGGGGGGGAGCGAATGTGTTAAGGCTGCCGGTTTGCTTCCTTTTCGAACAAAAAATGAAAAATCTCGAGACACCAGGGGTAGCTTTTTTTTTTTCATGGAAACCAGCGAAAGTCCGTATTCTGTCCAGAACATGAAATGGAATTAGATTCCCCCGCAACCATCCACCAATTTCTTTATTGTTTTAAATAATTCCTAATAAACTCCTCCATTTCCACACCATTTTAGATTTAATTTGTAGCTCATTTGGAACCAGTATTCGGACTTTAAAGACAATATTATTGGGATAAAAAGTCATAAATTTAGAACATAAACCATAAAATAGATATGGAAATTAAAAAATAGTAAATTTTTATTATAGATGCTTTAAAGTTTTAAATTAAAATAGTAGTAAAATTGTATTTTACCCTCTAAATGATAAAAATTCAATTTGATTTTCTTAAAAATACCAACTAAAATAATGATAGGGTTATATTTTAATGGAATTATATTAAGCATTTTTAATACATGCTTAAACGGCTAAACGTGTGCAAACCTATATTATTATTCTTAAATTAAACATTTTTTAATACAATACCTAAACTACTTAAACCCTATTCATTCTTAAATTAGAGGATAATACATGCTTAAACACGTGCTATATTATCATGAATGTTAAGATATCAATCAATCAATTAAATTCAATCAACAGTAAATGTTAAATATACCTAAATCTTAAACATGAATATAATATATGCATTAAATACATCATGTAGTAATTATTTTATTGATTTTAAAACATATAATTTCTATGTAAAGTTTTTTTTTTTATGGAAATCTGCAGTATCAATCTGTATCATGATGCATGCAAAAGCAAAGTGATAACCTTTTTTTTTCAAAAAAAATAATGCTTATAGGAAATTAAAAAATTACATGCACGTGGGGAGATAAACTACTATAAGAATTGGAATATATATGAATGTGCATGATATTTTTAATATTACGTACTTTTTGTTGTCTTCGAGATTTTTTAGGGCTCTGTCCAAATCAATTAAGATCAATCTATATCGCATATTTAGTATTGGTGGGTGAGTTTTTAAGCAAAGATTTTTTGTATATACAAAGTCTCGACCTCAAAATATGCTTAAGCGATACAAAGTTGTTTACCGCTTGGACCAACCTTGGTTGGTTAATATTACGTATTTTATAAAAAATATTATACTTTAATTGAATTAGATTAACGAGGCTAATTAATCACTAAAGAAAGAACATTTTTAAAGTGGAAGATAATGGGGGTGGTGTCGGTGCATTAGGCATTTTCTCCGCTGCCCAAATAAACCTTATAAATATATATATTACGCAACGGAACCCCACGGCATTGGCCAATTTTGGACTTGGAATCCCGACCATTCCCATCTCATTAGAAAAAGAAGAAGAAAAGATTGATATTGATTTCCCCTTTGTCGCCACGTTATTAAAATAAATAGAAGAAAGAAAAAGGTAGCTATTTGTTCTACACTTGGAAATTGGAATGTACATTGTTCAAAAATTATTTTAGCCTTCAAAAGTTTTTTAAGGCTTATTTCGTAATTTAGTCCCTTGATTACATTTTTTTTCCATTTTGATGCTTATACTTTCTTAATCATACTTAAGGGTGTTTAAAACTGGTTCAATAGGTATTTAGAGGCTCGACAAGCTCATAATGCAAGTTAATAAAGTGAGGGAGACTAAAACATAGTAATATTACGATAGTAATATTACGATAATGAATAAAGTAGGGTAATGGATAGCCGTATCAAAACTTATGGGAAATAGAAAGAGAGCAAATTACAGATAATGATTGATGATGTATCATGGTTGATGCGTCTTTCTCTTTTCAGTTGAAAATTATATAGTTACGTATAGAACAGAGTTTAGCAAGCCATCCGTCAGCACCAGATAAAGAGCAATGGAGCTTATCTCGGAACAAATGGCAAAATTCTTGTGATTTCATACAATAAAGATTGTCGGCTTCAAAGCTCAGGACGTTCAAATAGCGTTAAGAAGATTCATTCTCAACCTTTCCTTTAATTCTTTTCCCTTCTTTGAACAACTAGCACGCGTTGATAATATTCATTCTTATGTACGTAATATTCAGAGGTCGCACATCAATTATTGTTGGCTACTAAAATAATACAACTGTATTTTTAGATATATTCCGAGGAAAAGCCCGTAAATTATTGTCTAGGAGACAATTGGTTAAATCTTGGCTTAAACTAAAAAACAACCTTCAAACTATGTATTTTTCTGCTTTTAGCTCTTAAATTATAATTTGAGCAAAATAGACCCTTAAACTATTATTTTTTTGTCATTTTAAATCCCTAAATTATTTTTTCGTCAAAATAAGTAACTAAACTATGTCATTTTTCTTCTTTTAGTCCCCAAAACTATCAATTGGTCAAAAATATTTGTAATATGTCAACATCTTATTAGTCGAAATAATTTTCTTTTGACTTAAATAACTATCAGACTTAAAATGGCCATAAATGATAGTTTAGGGGCATATGATATTTTAAAATTTTAAAAGAACATAAATATTTATGGATTAAGGGTTCACTAAGCCCTTAAACTTTTGCAAAAAAATAAATAAGCCCTAAATTTTTTTTGCACCTAATTACGCCCTCAAACTCAAGAAAAAAAAAATTAATTTGGCCCTTTGACTAACGTTGACCATTAACTTTAACGGTTTTTTTCTTGAAATTTTTTTGCCACATGTCGTAATAGGATAATGCCACTTTTTATTTCTAATAATTTTTAAATTTTATTTTTTAAAAAATATATAAAATCAGAAAAATTCTAAAAAAAAAACTTAAAAATCTGGAAAATTATAAAAAATATATAAAAATATTTTTAATTTCAAAATGTATTAAAAAATAATAAATAATAATTTTTCAAATGATTAAAATATTTTAAAAAATAAATATTAAATATTCTTATAAAATTATAAAATTAAATTGAAAAAATATAAAACAATACAAGTTATTTTGATTTTTCAAGTATAAAACAATAAATTTATTTTAAAAAATATAAAAAATAAAATTTATTTTAAAACCTAAAATAAATTTTATTGTTTTATGTTTTTTCAATTTATTTTTTATAATTGTATAATAATATTTAATTTTTTTAATTTTTAAAATATTTTAATCTTTTTTTTAAATTATTATTTTTTAAAAATTTAAAATTAAAAATTAAAAATATTTTTTATATATTTAAAATAATTTTTAGAATTTTTCAGATTTTTAAAAAAAAAATTTAAGTTTTTTCTAATTTTTATATATGTTTTAAAAACTAAAATTTAAAATTTTGTAAAAATGACAAGTGACATTACCCTGTTGCAACACGTGTCAATTTTTTTCTTCAAAAAAACTATTAAAGTTAACGGTCAATGTTGGTCAAAGGGCCTAATTGATTTTTTTCTTGAGTTTGAGTGCTTAATTGAGTGCAAAAAAAGTTTATGGGCTTAATTAATTTTTTTACAAAAGTTTAGGGGCTTATTAAACCCTTAAGCCAATATTTGTATATGTTAGAAAAGCCTATAAAATGATATTTTTGTAACCATGAATTTAAAGTGACCAAAAATGATAGTTTAAGGGCTTATTTTGCACAAATCATAGTTTAGGGACTTAGTGACCAAAAATGACAGTTTAAGTGCCTATTTTGCCCAAAACATGCATAGTTTGATAACTATTTTTTGGTTTAAGCCTTAAATCTTTAATAATCGATCAAATATTATTTTTGGATAACGATTTTATTTAAAAAATTATTAGGAAGTTCACAGAGTTGAGAGCCCTTTAGATATTAGAAAAGGTGAACTCACCAAGAAAACTTAAGAATTAGCATTTGGTGGGATTTGAACTCATTTTTTCGCTCAACAAAATAATTTTTGGAACAAATACTGTAATGAATAATAATATTTTTACTTATATTTGTTATTATAAATACTAAGTAATCTTAAAAAGTATTTTTTGAACAATTCTTACTTAAGGAAGAGGGAGGGGAGGAAAAAATTACTTCTTATGGATATAAAACCCACAACCTAGGGAAGATGAGAGAATGTCAACTGAAAACTTTTAACAACATGCTCTGAAAATTGTTGATATCTTAAAGAGTATTTTAAACACACCCCATTAATTAATGAATAATGTCTCATTTAATAAATTGTTGCATATTAACGATAATATTGCTTTACGTCGTTGCATTTAATGGCTAAAGTGTCTAATGTTTTGTTGTGCTTAAATAGACTGTATACAAAACGTATACTGTAACACTCTCGACCTGGTTGTTATATTTGGGCCTCAAGCCCAAACTAAAATCATAAAATTTCTCAAAGTGAGTTTAGTCCAACAAGGCATTTCTCAAAATATTTAAAGCCAATAGTTGGAAATATAGTTAAATGATCAAAACACTACAAAAGAGCTCCAATATAAATTAAAATATTTGAATATTTCGATTTGATTAATACAATTTCAAAATAAGCATTACAGACTCAACCAAATAAGGTCTTATGAATACATAACCCACTAAACACAACTATTGTATTCTAGAAATCACCGCATGTTGGATTCCCGTACTGTACTCCTCGATCCCACGAACTGACGATCAACCTATGCACGAAAACAACGATTCCAAGCGCTGAGCTTACAAAGCTCAGTGGTACACATATACTCTACTATACTTCATGTTAATCATAAACGTAAGCATGCAAGCTAGTACGAGCAATAAGGAGAGATAAATAAACACGTGGCACTACCACTAGTCGTCTAAACACATGCTCTCATCATATCAGTCATCATACATGGCACACAAGGCCCAACCATACTCATAAAATGGTATCATACTATCATATAAATATGGTGCTACCTCTAGCCACCAAATCATATAGCATAGCAAGAAAGCATAAGCTTCTCATAGCATATAAGCTTTATACCATAATATAGGGGTGGGGCCCGGTCCCACTAAGTATCAGGATCATACACTCGGAGTGAGGCTCAGTTTTACTATGCATCAGGTTTATAAACTCTTTGGGGTGAGGCCCGGTACCACTAAGTTTCGAAATACATACACCCATGTTCAGAATCTCTAATCAAGCATCTTCGAATGAAGCCCGGTACTACTAAGCGTCGAGATCATACATTCAAAAATCTTTAACCATGGTGTTGCAACATACTCTTTCTCATTATGGGTATCAAGATCTTTCTAAACAATGATAACTCAACCATCTAGGTGTCCATATCAGCACATAGCAAGGGCAAGTTTACCACACAACACACAACATTACACGATCCACCAAGGATCCCTACGGTTGCTATTATCATCATCAAGTCACCCAACGTTTACCAAGTTATTAATTATCATAGAAGTGTACATTAATCATCTTCATTAATTATCTTTATTAATCCATATTATCTCATTTATCAAGGCATAATTCAATTATTAATATACACATCAATTTCCATCCTTAATTTACATTTATTGATTATTTAGCGTATCGGGTACCGGTACTCAAACACAAGTATCAATACGGTGCCCTCGGGTATTGGTATTCACACACGTACCGATACATAAACTGCTTACTGGAAATCTTAGATTTCTACAAATACCGATAAGGGTCATCCCTTATCGATAAGGTCTCCAAATACCGGTACGGCCAAAGCTCATACTGATACCTTATTCACAGATTCATACCATTTTCTCAAATTACGATATTATTATGCTTTATTCGATCCCTAAAGCTTATGAAAGTCATTAAGGTTTGTTTACTAACACGTCCATACATTTAACATTAATTATCGACTTTGTAATCATTTATTTGAATATTATCAATTATCAGGCCATTAATATAATTTCCATCGAACATGCCAATTTATATCTCGAGCAACACAACATGTAAATCAACCAATCAGATAATTATGCGAATATTCAAATGACTATACACGGTCTCTAAAGTTCATAATAGTCTCGAATATTCTCAAGCTCATCAGGCATCACAATACATACAAGTCTCATAATACCGGTCTCAACACATGCTTATCCATCATCAACCTATTTTGTAACCACTAACACGCAAGGCAATTACACTTATGATGCTCATGAAGCATTTCAGAGTTCGAGGTGTACTAACTTTAAGCCAAAGCGATAAATCCTCATATAAGCTTTTCAGTTATTCTACTTGATTCGATATTCGATCCCAAATAATCCTCGTATAACAACGAATACAAAACTACATTAATTCCATGCATCCCCTAATCAATTCACAAGTTCAAACGCGTAAAAATAGCTTATCAGGTTTAAATTTGGCGAAACAGAATGCGCCATCAAACTCAGAATATCGAGAAACCCTCAAGTAGAGTCTTTTGGAAAAAGTCAACTCTAGTCAATGGTCAACAGTCAACGACGACAGTCCGGCTGATAGCACAGTTGGCGATTGGCTCAGCTCGAGTGCCCAGCTTGGTGGACCAGCTCAGGTTCTCTTGGCAGGCCAGCTCAGCTCGGCCTAACAGTTGCCCAGCCCAACAGCTGGATAAGTTGCTCTCTTGGTCGAACGTCGCCCACGTACGTGCGACAGAGTGTATGGTGGCTTTTGATGGCTGGACGGTAGTGACAAATTCCCAGATCAACTCCCTCGATGCCGGTGAACACGATGACAGTCTCAGTTTTGCGTTTTAAGCACTCAAACCCCTTTATCTGAACAACCTAAAACTTTCTCTCTTTCACCTTCTCCAACAGTGACTCCGATGGTGGTACCGCTTGTAACGCCCCGGTTTTAGGGCTTAGCAGTTTAGTGGTTATTAGACGGTTTGGTGGACCAGAATAGAGATTCGAGTCAGTTTCCGGATCATATATTTTAGGTGTTGGAAAAATTATGGAAAAATGTTTAAAAATCATTATTAATTATATATATTTAATAATGGTGGAATCAATTTTGAAAAATTAGTTTTGGAAGGTGGACATTTTGGTTAGTGACCAAAATGAAAGTTTTGAAAATTGTAATTTTCTAGTGACTAAAATGAAAATGGTCAAATACTTAGAATCTTTAAGGAGCTATTTTACCAATTTGTTTTTGAAGGTTTCTCCCTTAATTTAATTAATTTAAACATGTGCTTTAATTAATAATTAAAGTGGATTTTGTTTAAAAGGTGGTTATCTTTTCTTAAACAAAAATCACGTCATTTTTCTCCCAACTTTTTCTCTCTATTCTCTCATCAGCCAAACACTCAGATTTCATCAAATTTCCAGAGGTGAGGTGGTTTCTAACTTGATTTTATTGTTCCAAATTGTTTTACAAAGATTGTTTATGCAAAATCTCACATTAATCTTGTGATTTCTTAGCTTTTCACAAATCAATTGAGGGAGAAACTTCACAATAGGGGTAAGGTCCGAGATCTCCTCTATTGTATGGTTTTTTTTTGATGAAATTCCCAAGCATTTGATCCTTACTTTTGCATTTCTAATCTGATTTTGATGATTTTCTAATGATTTAATGAGATCTTTGGGGGAAAATGTGTTGATTCGCAAATTGAATCTGATTTCTAGTATGTGATGGTGATTTGACTCATATTTTGGATGTTTAAAAATGTTGATAAGTGATTTTTATCAATGGAATCCTGAAACATAAGAGTCTCTATTTGTTTAGGTTGTTAGTTTTGAGGTTTTGTGTTGAAATTATGGTTGTTAGGTTGCTGGAGGTGGTAGGTTGTCTTGGATCTATTTTTAGATGTGTTTTGGTGTTGAAAATGATGCTAGGTTGATAGATGTTGGCTGGGTTGTGAATCGAAGTGCTTTGGTCTTGATTTCGGTTGTTGTGGAGGGTTAATTGTGAGGGTGTGGTAGAAATTCGAGAAGGATTGTGTTTACCGTGTTTAGAATGCATTAATCCTCTGTTGTTGTGTGGTAAAAATAAGGGAGGTTGATCTAGAGGTCTTTGGAGAGGCGTAGGAGACTTCGGATGCTTGTTTGCGCGTAAGCAAATCAAAGTTTCTCGTATCGATGAGTGAAAACGTGGTTTAAAGCGTTTTGATATTTTGAAATAGAGTTTTGGGAGTTATGGTAGAGCTTGAAACGCTTACCTAGACTCGGAGGTAAGTATAAAGTGGATTTCTCTCTCGGCTGTGCTAGCGTTTGACGGTTTTATGCACTTATTTTAATTTACATGATACCTACTGTTTAAGCATGTTTTAAAGTATTCGATATACTGGTTTTAAGCATGAAATGCTGAATGATGCACATGGTAAGTGATCCTTGTAAGTATATGTTTATACTTGTGGTTTAAAGCATGGTTGTTGCTTTGGAAAATGGTTTAGTTTAATGCTTGTTAAAAACAGTGAGGTAAATGGTTAATGGTTAATTATATTGGCAAGTGATGTGGTTTTAAAATTGTTATCGGATATAGTTGGTCGGCCATAGGATTGAGTGCACTGTAAAATAAGTCACCTTGGATGTTGATGGGTTTATATTGTGTACCGAATACTCCATCTAAGTACCCTAACGGTAGAGGGGTTTAACGGTACCGAATACTCCCGTTACTGGGGTTAAGCATCTAACCGATGAGAGGGATGGGTTTTCCTATGGGTTGAAAGTGTACCCGATTATTATTGTACCTGGTTATTATTGTATCGCGATTGTGATTGTATCGCTATTCCGGTTGAGATGGCTTGAAGTGTTGGGTTAACACTTGTTGAATCCGTGTATCCGATGAACTCTTTTGTTAATGGACTTGTTATTGATCACTTGAAAGCCAATATAATTGTTAATGTATCATGGAAATGTTTTATGTTGTATAATGCGATTTATACATGTTTCTCCTTAAGCTTTGCGTTTGGTAGTAATGCATGGGAATGCTTAAGTGGAGGGTTAGCAATGTGATTTGCTGTTGATTAATGATACATGTAGCATATGGTTTATTATGCTGGTTTTAATGATATAAAGTGCATGTTTTCAAAAGGGGTATGATGATAATGTTTTAAAGGATGGTGTTAAATAGATGGTTTTAAATGCATTGATGGTGGTTGTTTTGAGCATTCCTCACTAAGCCTTGTGTGCTTACGCTCTTTTTGTCCATCAATACAGATAATAGAGGTCTTGGAAGGCAGCAAGAAGCAAGGGGATCTTGGCAAGACTTGTTTCCAAAGTATGTCTTGGTTTAGACTATAATGAATATGGGCAATGGGGTATCTATTGTGTTTTGGGAGATGTTTTGTGGAACTCCATGTTTGAGCATATTTCTTTAGTTGCTCTTGGGTTGTAAATGGTCTTTAGAGTTTTTTTTGATGTTGGTTTACCTTTTTGACATTTTGCTTGAATAGACATTAGGAAGCATGCCTATAGATTCCTTTTTGATGCTTGATGCTTGTCGTGCTGTAAGAATGAAGTTTCTAGTTGGCTTGTGTTATGTATGGCATGTTGGTATGGTATTATAAGCATGTTGGAATGGTTTGAGAATGTATTTGAGATGAAAAACCAGCAAATTGTGGCATTACAGGTCCAGGCGTACTGATACGCGGGGGATCGTATCAGTACGGCTAAGCATTTTCTGGCTGAGAGATCGGTACGTGTAAGGGAGTACCGGTACGCCTAGGTAATTTTTGGCCTGATATATTGATACAGGTAAGGGGGTATCGGTACACGTTCTAGCCTATGTAATTTCATTTTTTTAATCCAAACCCGTGTACCGATACCCATGTAAGCGTACCGGTACGAATATTAAAAAGATTCAAAAGCTAGGTAAGTTTGTTATGGCGTATCGATACCTGCCATGGTGTACCGATACGGGTATCTTATGCATATCAGTGTAGTGACACCCGTACTGATACCCGAGGCCGTTTTCTATAATGTTAACTTGGCAGTTTTGCTTTCTTTGCATTCTAGTCCCTGAATCTTGTCCATGCGATTGTATGAGCTTGAATGATCAATTTAAGATGAAATTTGAGATGAATGATCTGCACTTGACTAATTATAGATTGTTATATTAAAAGTGTCTTAAATTCTGCAAATTTCTTGTATTTGTAATTTGGTCCCTAAATTGTAAATGTGATCAATTGGATGTCAAATGATGCCCGATTGAGGTGGGGTTGCACCTGAGTGATGTATGTACACGTAGGATGAATAATTGGCATCTAGACAATATAAAAAGAAAAAAAATAGATCGGGTTTTGTTGAATCTCTTCAGTTTGCTGCAGCAAACCTAATGTAGCTTCCTCAATTTGGTCTGGCGGCTAGACCGGGTCAAGGGGGTTACATTTGGTTGTACTAGAGCCAGGTTTGGTTCGTTTGGGAGGTTGCTGTGTTGTTGCCATGTTTGATTTGCACGATGATTGTTATATGTACGCTAATTGTTATGCACGGTGATTGATATATGAATGTTGGTGGTCGTATGCTATGTTTGAGATATTTTGGGGTACCCATTGCCTTATTATTATAGTCTAGAAAGTTTTGATTTTTGAAATAAAAGTCTTGGATCCTTGCTTGAGGCCGACCTATTTGTTTTGTTTTGAAATGATTATCATGCCTTGGATATATTTTTGCACGATGGGACTGGGGAGAGAGTTGCGATCTAGTGCAATTACTGCTGCCACTGGACAGGATGATGAAGGAGAAGTTATAGCTTCTGGAGGGTTGCCATCGCCCCTACCTAATCCACTTGAGGGAGTGGAGCAAGTACCACATGTATCGGTTGGGCCATGTATGGGTGATATGGCACCGCTGATACAGGCCATGACCGGTGCGTTTCAGGCAACAATTGCAGGTATTCTGTGCCAGCACCACCGGTTGATGGGCAAGGTTTACCGCTTGAGTGTCTTCGTAGTTTGGGCAGAGTTGAGTTCTGAGGGTTGTCACATGAGGCTTCTGAGGATTGGTTGGTTAATACTGAGATGATATTGAGCTAGATGGGGTGCACCGATGCCCGTAAGTTGGGCTTTGCTATTTCCCTGATGTATGGTGATGCTTATGTATGGTGGACTACCACGACATCCGGTATGGCGATAGATGATGTGACCTAGGAGTTCTTCTATGAAGCTTTATGGAAGAAGTTTTTGGGAGTCCAATATTAGGATGAGAGGAAGCGGGAGTCTATGGCGTTGGTGCAGGGCAATGTGCCTGTGGCAGAGTATGAAGTGCAGTTCATGAGGTTGAGTCAGTATGCACCTAAGTTGGTTCCTGACGAGCGTACTCGATGTGATCGTTTCCGTTATGGGCTTGTGCAGGATGTTAAGACATACATGTTTGCTGCTGATTATATCGATTTTAATGTGTTGGTTTCGCGAGCCAATGATCTAGAGCAGAATTTAGGCTTGGCTTCTGGATCACGAGGTTTGAGCACGGGTAAGAGAACTGCTGATTCGGGTTATAACGGTGGCCAGTCTAAGAGACACCGTGACATGAGGTTTCGCTCGGAGCCGAGGCATGGTGGAGGTGTTGTAGGACGTGGAGTTCAGGGACAGGGTACCCAGGTTAGAGCCTTGTATAACACTTGCTTGGTTTACGGATCCCGAGACCATTTGAGGCGAGATTGCCCACAGTTGGCCATGGAGGGTCAGACACCTGCGCCTGTGGTGGCTAGTGCTTGTTGGAGTTGTGGGTCGGGCGACCACCAGAGGCGTGATTGTCCATTGTTGGCTCGAGGTGGGCAGGGTGCTGCACCTGTTGTTGTTCTGCAGCGGGGTCGTGGCCGCGGACTGTTTTAGCGTCGAGATGGAGGACAAAGAACTGTGGCTCATACTGTTGCTATCCAGGCTGAGGGAGGTGGACCTGCTAGGGTGTATGCGCACCGTGAGGGTCGCAATGACACCGATATGATTACAGGTACTTTTACCCTTCAGTCTCTATCGTTGTATTCATTGGTTGATTATGGATCTACTCATTCATACATTTTGAGTGAGCATGCTGAGTTGCTTGATATATCTGTTGAAATTCTTAATGTGAGAGTTAGAGTGACTAGTTCTCTTGGAGAGACGATCGTGGTTAGGAGGTTGTATCGTAGGTGTCCACTGATGGTTCAGGTACATGTGTTTACCATAGACTTGATGGAGCTACTATTCTATGGTTTTGATGTGATCTTGGGTATGGATTGGTTGGCCGAACATCGGGCTGTGGTGGATTTTGAGACCAAGCAGATATCTTTGAGGTTATTGGATGATTATGAGGTGGTGGTTGTTGGCGAGAATGCCAAGTTTTTGTCTAGTGTTGTTTCGGCTTTAGAGGCAAGACGAATGTTGAATTCGGGATGTCAGGCATATTTGGCTTACGTTATGAATCCTGGATCAAAGGAGTTGAGAGTGCATGATGTTCGCACTGTATGTGAGTTTTCGGGTGTTTTTTCAGAGGAATTGCCGGGGTTACCACATGACCGTGAGGTAGAGTTTGGCATCGAGGTTTTTACGGGCACGGTACCAGTATTGATTGCTCCGTACCGCATAGCTCCGAATGACTTGAAGGAGTTGAAGACGCAGTTGCAGGAGTTGTTGGATTGGGGCTTTATTAGACCTAGTATTTCACCGTGGAGAGCACCGGTGTTGTTTGTTAAGAAGAAAGATGGTACGTTGCGGATGTGTATAGATTACTAGCAGCTGAATAAGTTGACAATAAAGAACAAGTAACCCTTACCGTGGATTGATGATCTGTTTGATCAGTTCAGGGGAGCTTAGGTGTTTTCCAAGATAAATTTGAGGTTGGGGTACTATCAGTTAAAGGTGAAGGAGGTGGATGTGCCCAAAATAGCTTTCCGTACAAGATACGGGCATTACGAATTTCTTCTGATGCCGTTTGGTTTGACCAATGCTCCAGCTGCTTTTATGGACATGATGAACCGTGTGTTTCATGAGTTTTTGGATCAGTTTGTGGTGGTGTTTATCGATGATATCCTTGTGTACTCTCGTACCGAAGAGGATCATGATAGCCATTTGCGAATTGCGCTTCAGAAACTGATGGAGAATCAGTTGTATGCTAAGTTAAGCAAATGTAAGTTTTGGCTTAAGGAAGTTGTGTTTCTTGGGCATGCTGTGTCCGCCGAAGGAATTCGTGTCGATCCGCATAAGGTTGAGGCTGTAATGGGTTGGAAGGAGCCCAAGTCTGTGACGGAAGTCATGAGTTTTCTCGGTTTGACAAGTTATTATCGGAGGTTTATGGAAGGGTTTTATAATGTGGCAGCTCCGTTAACAAAATTGCTATAGAAGAATGTTAGGTTTGAGTGGACGAGGGATAGGAAGTGAGCTTTCGAAAGGTTGAAGGAAGCCTTGATGCGAGCTCCGATTTTGGTTCAACCAGAATTAGGAAAGGAGTTTGTTGTTTATAGTGATGCGTCGTATGTTGGGAATGCTTGCGTGTTGATACAAGAGGGTAAGGTAATGGCGTATGTATCTAGGCAGTTGAAGGTGCATGAACGTAACTATCATACTCAAGATCTTGAGCTTGCAGCGGTAGTTTTTGCCTTGAAGATCTGGAGGCATTATCTGTATGGTGAGAAATGCGTGGTTTACACGGATCATAAGAGCTTGAAATACCTAATGTCACAGAAAGAGTTGAATCTTAGGCAGCGTAGATGGTTGGAGTTGCTTAAGAATTATGATCTGACCATTGAGTATCAGCCAGGGAAAGCCAATGTTGTAGCGGATGCTTTGAGTATGAAGGTGGCTGTGAAGTCGAGAGCCATGTTTGCTAGGTTGAGTGTGACGAATGACGGAGGTTTGTTGTCCGAGTTGCAAGTGAATCCGTCCTTGTCGTAGATGATTAAGGGAAGCAACCGTGTGATGAGAGTTTGGTATCTCATGTGGAAAATATCAGGGATGGAAATCCTACAAATTCTCATTTCAACGATGATGAGGTGTTGTGTTTCAAAGGTCGAATAGTGGTGCCTGAGGACGAAGAGTTGAGGCGTACTATTTTGACTGAGACACATGCTAGTCCTTTTTGCTATGCATCCTGGTAGTACTAAGATGTATCGAGGGTTGAAGGAGGAGTACTATTGGGTTGGATTGAAGAGGGACGTGGCTGATTTTATAGCTCGGTGCATGGTTTGTCAGCGGGTAAATACTGAGCATCAGTTTCCTTCCGGGTTGTTGCAACCATTAAAGATACCAGAATGGAAGTGGGAAAGAATCACCATGGATTTTGTGTCTGGGCTGCCTTTGACGCCGACCAAAAATGATTCTATCTGGGTGATCGTAGATCCGTTTACGAAGTGTGCGCATTTTGTGCCAGTACATACTACGTATACCTTGGACAGGATGGCTGAGTTGTACATCTCTAAAATAGTGCATTTGCACGGGGTGCCCAAATCTATAGTTTCGGAAGGGATACGCGGTTCACCGCAAGGTTTTTGGTGAGTTTACATCGTGCTTTGGGAACCCGGTTGAGTTTCAGTACCTCGTACCAACCTCAGACGGAAGGTCAGTCGGAGCGCGTGATTCAAGTTCTCGAGGATATGCTAAGGTGTTGTGTTATTGAGTACCAGGGAACTTGGGAGAAACAGTTGCTGCTGGTGGAGTTTTCTTACAATAACAGTTATCATGCTAGCATACATATGGCACCTTATGAGGCGTTGTGTGGCAAGAAGTGCCATACGCCCGTGTGTTGGGCAAAAGCGGGGGAAAAGTTTGTGTTTATGCCCAATGTCTTGAAAGGCACAACCGAAAAGGTAAAGTTGATATGTGAGCGCTTAAAAGCGGCTGCAAATCGCCAGAAATCCTATACGGATTTAAGCATTGGGATATAGAGTACGCTGTGGGTGATAAAGTGTTTCTGAAAGTGTTGCCCTGGAAAAAATGTTGCGTTTTGGGGCGAAAAGAGAAGCTTAACCTGAAGTTCATTGGACCATACGAGGTCGTTGAGCGTGTGGGTCATGTTATGTACCGTTTTAGGTTACCTCCGAAGTTGGGAAAGATTCATGATATGTTCCAAGTTTCGGTGTTGCGGAGGTATAGGTCAGATCCATCGCATGTCATGCCGGTGGAAGAGATCGAGTTGAGACCATACCTATCTTATGATGAGGAACCAGTAGAGATTCTTGATACCAGCAGTAAGGTGCTTCGTGGCAAAATAGTCGAGCTGGTTAAGGTGTTGTAGAAGTACCGCGGTGTTGAGGAGGCCACGTGGGAGCGTAAGTCGGATATGCTGAACGAGTTTCTGCACCTGTTTCCTCCAGGTAAATTTCGAGGAAGAAATTTATTAAGTGGGGGAGAGTTGTAACGCCCCAGTTTTAGGGCTTAGCGGTTTAGTGGGATATTAGACAGTTTGGTGGACCAGAGTAGAGATTCGAGTCAATTTCAGGATCGTATATTTTTGGTGTTGGAAAGATTATGGAAAAATGTTTAAAAATCATTATTAATTATATATTTAATAATGGTGGAGTCAATTTTGAAAAATTAGTTTTAGAAGGTGGACATTTTGGTTAGTGACCAAAATGAAAGCTTTGAAAATTGTGACTTTCTAGTGACTAAAATGAAAAGGGTCAAATACTTAGAATCTTTAAGGAGCTATTTTACCAATTTGTTTCTGAAGGTTTCTCCCTTAATTTAAACATGTGCTTTAATTAATAATTAAATTGGATTTTGTTAAAATGGTGGTTATATTTTCTTAAACAAAAATTACGTCATTTTTCTCTCAACTTCTTCTCTCTATTCTCTCCTCAGCCAAACACTCAAATTTCATCAAATCTCCAAAGTAAGGTGGTTTCTAACTTGATTTTATTGTTCCAAATTGTTTTACAAAGATTGTTTATGCAAAATCTCACATTAATCTTGTGATTTCTTAGCTTTTCACAAATCAATTGAGGGAGAAACTTCACAATAGGGGGTAAGGTCCGAGATCTCCTCTATTGTATGGTTCTTTATTGAAATTCCCAAGCATTTGATCCTTTCTTTTGCATTTCTAATCTGATTTTGATGTTTTTCTAATGATTTAATGAGAACTTTGGGGAAAATGTGTTGATTCGCGAATTGAATCTGATTCCCAATATGTAATGGTGATTTGACTCATATTTTGGATGTTTAACAATGTTGATAAGTGATTTTTATCAATGGAATCCCGAAACATAAGAGTTTATATTTGTTTAGGTTGTTAGTTTTGAGGTTTTGTGTTGAAATTATGGTTGTTAGGTTGCTGGAGGTGGTAGGTTGTCTTGGATCTGCTTTTAGATGTGTTTTGGTGTTGAAAATGATGCTAGGTTGATAGATGTTGGCTGGGTTGTGAATCGAAGTGCTTTGGTCTTGATTTCGGTTGTTGTGGAGGGTTAATTGTGAGGGTGTGGTGGAAATCCGAGAAGGATTGTGTTTGCTGTGTTTAGAATGAATTATGATGCATCAATCCTCTGTTGTTGTGTGGTAAAAACATGGGAGGTTGATCCGAAGGTGTTTGGAGAGGCGTAGGAGAGTTCGAATGCTTGTTTGCGCGTCGACGAATCGAAGTTTTGCGTATCGGTGAGTGAAAACGTGGTTTAAAGCGTTTTGATGTTTCGAAACAAAGTTTTGGGAGTTATGGTAGATCTTGAAACGCTTACCTAGACTCGGAGGTAAGTATAAAGTGGATTTCTCACTTGGTCGTGCTAGCGTTTGACGGTTTTATGCACTTATTTTAATTTACATGATACCTACTATTTAAGCATGTTTTAAAGTATTCGATATACTGATTTTAAGCATGAAATGTTGAAGGATGCACATGGTAAGTGATCCTTGTAAGTATATGGTTTATACTTGTGGTTTAAAGCATGGTTGTTGCTTTGGAAAATGGTTTGGTTTAATGCTTGTTAAAAACAGTGAGGTAAATGGTAAATGGTTAATTATATTGGCAAGTGATGTGGCTTTAAAATTGTTATCGGATATAGTTGGCCGGCCATAGGATTGATTGCACTGTAAATAAGTCGCCTTGGATGTTGAGATGTTTATATTATGTACCGAATACTCCATCCAAGTACCCTAATGGTAGAGGGGTTTAACGGTACCGAATACTCCCATTAGTGGGGTTAAGCATCTAACCGATGAGAGAGATGGGTTTTCCCTGTGGGATGAAAGTGTACCCGATTATTATAGTACCCAGTTGTTATTGTACCGCGATTGTGATTGTATCGCTATTCCGGTTGAGATGGCTTGATGTGTTGGGTTAACACTTGTTGAATTCGTGTATCCTATGAACTCTTTTGTTAATGGACTTGTTATTGATCACTTGAAAGCCAATATAATTGTTAATGTATCATGAAAATGTTTTATGTTGTATAATGTGATTTATACATGTTTCTCCTTAAGCTTTGTATTTGGTAGTAATGCATGGGAAGGCTTAAGTAGATGGTTAGCAATAGGATTTGCTGTTGATTAATGATACATGTAGCATATGGTTTATTATGCTGGTTTTAATGATATAAAGTGCATGTTTTCAAAAGGGGCATGGTGATAATGTTTTAAAGGACGATGTTAAATAGATGGTTTTAAATGCATTGATAGTGGTTGTTTTGAGCATTCCTCACTAAGCCTTGTATGATTATGCTCTTGTTGTCCATCAATGCAGATAATTTAGGTCTTGGAAGGCAGCAAGAAGCAAGGGGATCTTGGCAAGACTTGTTTCCAAAGTATGGCTTGGTTTAGACTATAATGAATAAGGGCAATG
This sequence comes from Hibiscus mutabilis, assembly GCA_019671005.1. Classification (NCBI taxonomy): domain Eukaryota; kingdom Viridiplantae; phylum Streptophyta; class Magnoliopsida; order Malvales; family Malvaceae; genus Hibiscus; species Hibiscus mutabilis. Next base: position 79,675 of record JAGYYJ010003162.1, read on the forward strand.
GGGTACCTATTATGTTTTGGGAAATGTTTTGTGGAACTCCCTGTTTGAGCATATTTCTTTAGTTGCTCTTGGGTTGTAAATGGCCTTTAAAGTTTGTTTTGATGTTGGTTTACCTTTTTGACATGTTGCTTGAATGGACATTAGGAAGCATGCCTATAGATTTCCTTTTGATGCTTGATGCTTGTTGTGCTGTAAGAATGAAGTTGCTAGTTGGCTTGTGTTATGTATGGCATGTTGGTATGGTGTTATAAGCATGTTGGAATGGTTTGATAATGTATTTGAGATGAAAAACCAGCAAATTGTGGCATTACAGGTTCAGGCGTACCGATACGCGGGGGACCGTATCGGTACGGCTAGGCATTTTCTGGTTAAGGGATCGGTACGCGTAAGGGAGTACTGGTACGCCTAGGTGATTTTTGGCCTGGAGTACCGATACGGGTAATGGTGTATCGGTACACGTTCTAGCCTCCGGAATTTCACTTTTTCAATCCAAACCCGTGTACCGATACCCATGTAAGCGTACCAGTACATATATTAAAAAGATTCAAAAGTTAGGTAAGTTCGTTATGGTGTATCGATACCTGTTGTGGTGTACCGGTACGGGCATCTTATGCGTATCGATACAGTGACACCTGTACCGATACCCGAGACCGTTTTCTGTAATGTTGGCTTGGCAGTTTTGCTTTCTTTGCATTCTAGTCCCTAAATCTTGTCCATGCGATTGTTTGAGCTTGAATGATCAATTTGAGATTAATGATCAGAACATGACTAATTAAAGATTGGTAGATTAAAAGTATCTTAAATCATGCAAATTTCCTGTATTTGCAATTTGGTCCCTAAATTACAAATATGATCAATTGGATGTCAAAATGATGCCCGATTGAGGTGGGGTTGCACCTGAGTGATGCATGTACACGTAGGACTAATAATTGGCATCTAGACAAGATAAAAAGAAAAAAATGGATCGGGTTTTGTTGAATCTCTTCGGTTTGCTACGGCAAACCTAATGTAGCTTCCTCGATTTGGTCTGGCGGCTAGACCGGGTCAAGGGGTTACACCGCTGGTACTGGTGGAATCGTCTCAACGAGATGAACACAATGGCGGCAGAGGTGTCTACAATAGCCGGCCGGACCTCTGTAGATCAGAGTTTAAATCTCCCCCAATACTTTCTCTCTCACTTTCTCTTTTTCTCTTACTTTTCTTTTTCTCCTTTTTTCCATCATATCATCATCCCCTTTTCACCTATTCCCATCCTTTTAAAATTCAAACCTATATCTACCAACAAAATGGACCCAACTTAAAAGCCCTTACCTAGTCTTCCAAGATAAATCCCCATAACCTGGGCCCAATACCCAATTCGCTAACCCAAAATATATATTTATTTTTACGTTATCATATTATTAGTAAATTATATATTTTAATCTTAGTTGGCATTAAAATATAAATTTGATCTTGATTAACTTCTTTTCCTTTTAATTATAAAAAAAATCTAAAAACAAAAAAATCATGCAAATAAAAAAATGAATTAAAGAATAGGGGTGTTCAAACTTCGATTTTAACCAAATTAACCGACCGAACTTATTTTTGTTATTATCTTTAACAATTGATATAGTGGCAAAAGGGTGATAGTTACTTTTGCTATTATCTTTATATCTCCACATGCATCATCATGCATGAACTCATTTTTTGAGCATTAAAAACTAATACAGTCCACGACATGGAAGGTCAAAGAAAGCTTATAAATGAAGAAACGCTTCTTCCTCTAAAACCTAAAAAAATATAATAAAAACAAAAGGCAAATGTGAAAGAATGAAGGAATAACTATATTAATAAAAGCAAATAATAATAATAATAATAATAATAATAATAATAATAATAATAAAACAAACAAAATCAAAAGCCCTCTCTCCTCTCCTACCTTTCCTTGTGCCTGTCCTCTCTTTAAATCTCTCCTTTCTCTCGTTTGCTTTCTTGGCCTCCGGTATTCACCATTCCCCCCTAAGTGCATAGATTCCCCAACTTATTAAAGAACACATCACCCTTTATAAAAGAAGAAAATAAAAATAAAGGGATTTCTAAAATTTAGCCATGGTTTTCTCATCTCTTCCAAACTATTTAGATCCTCCCAACTGGCAGCAGGTAAGGGTTTTATTTATTTATCTATTTTGTTTTTCTTCATCAATTTCTGTCCATAGTTTGTTCTCCCAAAGGAAAGCAAATTCAAAAGATAAATATTCCTATTCCTTTGTGATCTTTTTACTGAATATACCAACTATTTCCTTCTTCTTCTTTACAATTTTGTAAAGATTTACTTTCGTGTTTTGGTTTTGTTTTTGTAGCAGCATAATCACCGACATGATACTGGTACTGGTAGTGAGAATCCTCAGCTTCCATCTCTTCCACCATCTTCCCATGTTGGTGCAGCTGGTGGCGGCGGAGGCTCTATTAGGCCTGGTTCGATGGCTGATCGAGCCAGGCTAGCCAAGATTCCACAGCCGGAAGCAGCCCTGAAATGTCCAAGGTGTGAGTCTATTGACACCAAGTTTTGTTACTTCAATAACTACAGCCTTTCACAGCCACGCTACTTTTGCAAGACATGTCGGCGGTATTGGACTAGATGGGGTACCCTTAGAAATGTTCCGGTCGGTGGAGGATGCCGAAGAAACAAGAAAACAAAAGCTCAAAATCCACTGCTTCTTCAGAGAAGGAAGGTGGTTCGAATTCAACAAATGCTGTTAATATTCCTTCTGAAATCACAGGTCATTTGCCCTTGATGGCTTCTTTGCAAAGTTTTCCTCAGTTTGGTTTGGGAAATAATGGCTTAAACTTTAGTGGAATTGAAGGGGCAACAACTGGTAATGCTAGTGGGCAACAAGCTGAGCATGAGATGGGATTTCAGCAGCAGTTCCCTTTCTTTGAGCCAACAAATGGTTTATACTCATTTCAAAGTGAGAGCGTGGAGGGATCATCATCCATTGTAGGTGAAAGCCAGCTTCTTGGTTCCATAACTTCAAGCTCTAGGGCAAGGGTTTCTCAGCTAGCTGGAGTGAAAATGGAAAACAACAACCAATTAGGGATAAATATATCGAGATCAGTGATGGGTGTTTCGGAGAATAATCAGTACTGGGGAGGAAACAGTTGGACGGATTTATCAGGTCTCAACTCTTCTAGTACTAATAATCTCTTATAGCTGCTTTCGATCTTTCTTCATTAATTTACAGCAGCTTTAACGCTTTAATGACATAAAAGTTGCAGTGTTCCTTCGATCACCTGGACTCATTCACAAGCTTCAACAACAAAAAACAAAGACGGGCAGAATTGATATATATATATATAGGGTTTTATTAAGGTATTTGTTTGGTTATTTTGTTTGCATGGGGCTTGCTTACTGATATGTTCTATGTTTATGTGTGAAGTTATGGGATCTGTTATCTGACATTAATATAAGCTAATTTTCCTCTGTGAAATATCCTATCTCATGATGTCTGTTTTCTCTTCCTACTGGTCGTACGAGGTTGTAATAGTAGTTTGCTGTCTTTATCGGCCTCCCCAATCCCCATGCAACTGTTCACCTTGCATATCCAAGTTTGTGCACTAGACTAGAGTGGCTGCATGAACCAAAACAATGGCTTTTCGGTCGTTTTTATATTTCTGCTTTCAAAACACACAATTTGACTCCTCCTAGTTACTTGGATGTCCTTCTCTCTTTATAGCAGATTTGATGTTTTCATATTTATATTAAGCATCCTTGTGAGTTATAAACATAAACATATATCCTAAATATGGTAGGTTAGTAGAATATCTGGACTATTGATAATTTTAAAAATAATGATATACTTAATATTAACATTAAGAATAATATATAGCTTTTATATTAAAAAATTAACATATAGTTTTTTTAATCACTTTGGGAGTTAAAGTTTTCAAGGTTTTTAAAGAAAGTTAAATGTTAACAATGCATGGTCAAAAGAAGTGAAACCTTTTTCAACACATAACCGTCTTTTATTTTATCTTGTCACTTGTCAGTATGGTAACGAGCAATACTGATCCCAGAAAATGAAAGATCAGATTTAGTTAAATAATAATTAATTAGAAAGGTTCAAAATATTGTCTTAAAACAAAGAAAAAGAAAGGAATCAAAGGGGATATTTGCTTTTCTTTCTTCTGTGCAGGGACCAAAACTACTGCCTTACATCAACGAATAAAGCAATTCTCATGATAATTTCGTTTGGAAATGACATTAATGTATAACCAGGGACAGTGTTATGCGTAGGATGGGAGAGGTAATTGCCACTAAAAATTTGATGGGTAAATTAAATTTTAAGTTCAAATAATTTTGAAACTATCGTAATTAAATCCTTGCCCTTCTTAAATTTTGTTGGTTTATTATTTTTTAGGATCTTATCATTTAGAATTAATAAAATTAAACTTTGACCCCTCATTTTTTGTTTAATTACTTTTTAAGATCTTTCAATTTTAAAATTTGTAAAATTAAACCTAAACTCCCTTAATTTTCATAGTTTAATTACTTTTTAAGACACTATTCATTTTAAAATTATTCGGTCTGCCCCCATGGTTCAATCCTAACTCAGTCTATGTATATAACACCTTAATATTTATATATTTTAAAGTTTGTTATCTAAATTCTGCATTGTTTTGTCCTGAAAAGTTTGTGGTGCGACCTACTTATAAATTTTTTTTTATAAAATTAATGCGAATTAGGATTTAGTTGAAGTCTCAAAATCATTTAGCCGTACAAATATATTCCTTCTAACATTGTGATATTAGAGTAAGTTTTTCTTATTTTCTCGTGGATTTTCCGTCAAATATTTTTAATGTAAAATCTTAATATTTATTTTATTATTTTTATTATCCAAAGGAAGCAGCAGAAGCTACTACATCCAACGTATTACAAGGTATAAAGGTAATCTAAATTATATAATCCCCCAATCTATACACACCTGTGTATTTACAGTTCTATCTATACCTTTCCCGAGTAATCTAACTCTAACTCTAACAATCTCTTTTATCATATTAACAATGTCTGCAGTGTCTTTCGCGAGGCCTCTGAACAACCTCTTGTTCCTCTCCTCCCAAATGCTTTTATTATGTAGTTATTATATTTGTCATTTTCATATAACAATAATAAGAAAAAAGTTTGTTTTTCAAATGCTTTTGCTTGTAAGCCCATGTCAATTTAAATTTAATTCAAGAAAAATCGGTATGATAACCATATATATTTTTATAAATTACAGCCTTAAACACGATAAAGATATAAAAACTAATTGAAGCAGCTGGGCATAAAAGAAAATGTGTACGTAACTGTACTGATAGTGAATTTGTCATGGAAGCAGTAAAGTTAGGGAAAAAACAGTCAGTGTTCGAAGCAAAATTGTGTGATGGCGAACATGTGGGGAAAATTGGAAAGGGAAAGGAGAAACTGAGAAAAAGAAAGGAGAGTAAAGGTTTTGTTTGGTGGTGGTGAGAGAGTAGATGTTGATCTTCAAAGTTCTATAATTACATAATATGATTTTAAAATATGGTACGTAACAAATATTATAATTTTAAAAACTGTATTATTTATTCTCAACATAATTCCTTAATACTTCTTATAATTATAAATATATGATGACATTATATACTTGCTTCATTTAATTTGGGACACGAATTATTTTTTTGTGTGACAAATATTTTACTTATCAGTTGACGAATCCAGATTAAATATTGAGTTTTTTTACTCTTAAAACGATACTGAATTTTATTAAAACAGAATAAGGTACAACGTAACAATGCAACCACTCAAAGAGAGGAATTTAAGGAATATGTCCACCAAAACCCAAACAAAGAATAAAGTGATAAAGAAAAAAATTCAAATCGCAATGGCAGCTGTCAAAGCCTTCTTTTGAATCTTACGCTCATCATCTATAGTAATCCAGTAACCGTCAATAGTACTCTTTTGTCTCTATCCAATCTAAACGCTTTTGAGATGACGAAGGAGTGGCGAGCGAACCAAAGCAAACTTATAAGCTGCTTCGCAAAAATAGATCTGAATACATCGGCAAACAACCACAAAAAGGATCTAACTTTTGAAAGACCACCGGCAATCGCAAATAAAATACGAGCGACGTGAGAATCTCTATACGATCGCAGATCTACCGCAGAGGTAGGCGGACAACGTGCCATAAGGTAGAGGAAACATGCAATAAAAGCATAGTGAAAGCATGCTACAAAAGCAGACGAACAAGCAAAAAGAAAGAAATCAAACAAAAGAAATTTTATTAAAAGGTAGGATAAAACTAAAAGGAAATACTAATAAAAAAATATGATATAAAAATATGAAGAATATCACGCGTCGGCGGTTGACAACCAACAACAAAGCTGGTGCCGCTGCCGACAAGACAAAACTAAAAAAACAAAGGCGCTAGGCAAAATATTGAGTTTTTTTTTAACATTCAATGTACAATGCTTTTACTACCTAAACTCCTCATCATAATACCAACAATAATACCAATCGAGTTATACTCAATCAACAATCAATATTTCAAATCAACTAGTTTTTGTCCAAACCTATATTTCAAGTATAATGTATTTTTAGAAAAGTTTACACAAGCCTTTTAGTTTTAGTGGTTAGGGGTTTAGTTTAGGGCTTAGAGTTTAAGAGTTTGGGTTGTAAGGTTTAGAATTTAAGGTTAGTGTTTAGAATTTAGAGTTTAGAGTTTGGGGTTTAGTTTTTTAAAATTTAGGTTTAATTTTGATTTATAGTACAAATAAATATTTTACACAACTTGTGTATCAAAATTAAACCCATATATTTAACTATACTCCCCTAAGTCCTATTCTTCTAAATATGGAATTTAGCATATAGCTCGATTCTGTGGACCTTAATTTTTATTAAAAAAGAGGATTACGCCCAATAATCGAAAATGAAGTTTTTTTTTACAAATCTTAATTCTACTTTTAATCCTAATAATCGAAAATTTGGCATGTTGACTAAGCTGCTCATCTTTGTTCCCTCATTTTTCTTATGTCATGGATTCAAGACACACTAAGAACACTTCCTTTCATTCCCCTAGAAAATGATGGAAGTTGAATCACTAAATTAAAATTTTGAAACATATTTTAAGATTTACAAGTTATTTTTTTGTTATAAATTATAATAATGTTAAATGAGTTATATTTTGATACACAAGTTGTGTAAAAAAAATTACACAACCCTTCTATAAAATTTAAAATTTAAATCCCAAATCCTAACACCCTAAAACCTAAACCTTAAACCCTAAACTATAAATTTTAACCATAAACGTTAAATTCTGCACCCTACACACTAAACCCCTAAACCTTAAACCCTAAACTCTAAAATTGAAAGGTAAATTATTGGCCAAAGTTAATTTTTTCTATAAGAAAATATAAGTGGAGGGGAAAGCTCTGTTGAAGCGCTCCGTCACCCGAAAAGGAGAGTACAACCAAAGGATCCGGTAAAACAGTTAAAAGAACAACTAAAAAAGCTTTTCCATTACATGTTTTAAATGTCAATTAAGGCTTTCCATTCTCAAGTTACCATTTTCTTATTCTTTTCGAACTCTTCAGGAGCGGCTCATCTTTCTCATTGATTTTGTTTTTCGCAGGTGACTTCTCTTTGCCTTCTGTTTGGTCCCTGAGAAAAAATAACACAATGAAGGAATATTTCATATTCCCGTTTTCTTAAGTAATATTAAAATAATTGATATTTCGATTGGCCATCTGATAAGTTTGCGGGAATTGTATGTATCCGTTCTTTTCTAATTGATTTAACAGCTGTATCTTTGGTAATTCGTTGTTCTCTGCATTCAAATGACGGCATCTATGGATGTTTGGTGATTTCGATTTAAATTTGGTTCCATGAATTAGCATTTCTAGCCCCTCCCCCTTTCAGCGGTTCTAATTATGAGTCGATGTTTTGTGATTTCTCGAGGTTTTAGTTAATACGAAATGGCAAATGGCGAGGATATTCAACCACTTGTCTGCCACAATGGAACTGGAATGGTCAATGTATCAGTTCTGGACACTCTTTCTTTCATGTTTCACACGATATCGTTTAATGATGTTTTTAGGCTGGATTTGCGGGTGATGATGCTCCAAGGGCTGTGTTCCCTAGCATTGTGGGCCGTCCACGACACACTGGTGTGATGGTCGGCATGGGTCAAAAAGATGCATATGTTGGGGATGAGGCTCAGTCCAAACGTGGTATCCTAACTCTTAAATATCCGATTGAACACGGTATTGTTAACAACTGGGATGATATGGAAAAGATCTGGCACCATACCTTCTACAATGAACTTCGTGTGGCTCCAGAAGAACACCCGGTGCTGCTCACCGAGGCACCTCTTAACCCGAAAGCCAATCGTGAGAAAATGACCCAGATCATGTTCGAGACCTTCAATGCTCCCGCCATGTATGTTGCTATCCAGGCTGTTCTCTCCCTTTATGCCAGTGGTCGTACGACTGGTAAGCATTGTTTTACAGTTTTACTTCACTTCATCTATCTATGTTACTAAGATTTAGATTCAGGGGGTTTACCAATACCAAGAATACTTGCTGTAGGTATCGTTTTGGATTCTGGAGATGGTGTGAGCCATACTGTCCCCATTTACGAAGGATATGCCCTCCCTCATGCCATCCTCCGTCTCGACTTAGCCGGTCGTGACCTCACTGATGCCCTTATGAAGATCTTGACCTAGCGTGGTTATTCATTTACCACTACGGCAGAGCGTGAAATCGTGAGGGACGTGCAAGAGAAGCTTGCATATATTGCACTTGACTACGAGCAAGAGCTAGAAACTTCCAAAACCAGTTCTTCCATCGAGAAGAGCTATGAGTTGCCCGATGGCCAAGTGATCACCATAGGGGCCGAGCGTTTCCGGTGCCCGGAAGTCCTTTTCCAGCCTTCCATGATAGGAATGGAAGCTGCTGGCATTCATGAAACCACATACAATTCCATCATGAAGTGCGATGTTGACATCAGAAAGGATTTGTATGGAAACATTGTTCACAGTGGTGGAACTACCATGTTCCCTGGAATTGCTGACAGAATGAGCAAGGAGATCACCGCCTTGGCCCCAAGCAGCATAAAAATCAAGGTGGTGGCTCCACCTGAAAGAAAATACAATGTCTGGATTGGAGGCTCCATCTTAGCATCTCTCAGTACTTTCCAGCAGGTATGGTTCATGGTTGTTTGATTAATTCCACATATCATATGAACTGAACAACATTCATATATTTCCTCCATGCAGATGTGGATTGGTAAGGCGGAGTATGTTGAATCTGGCCCATCTATTGTGCACAGGAAGTGCTTCTAGTTCTTCACAGTGCAAGAGGCGCACAAGTAAATGTCTTGTTTTATTTGGCAAAACAATTGCAGTTCGCAAGTTTTTTGGTTTCCTAATCTATATGCCATTCCCTTATTTCTTTTATTCCATTTCTCTTAATTATTTTATTCGAATGTTCATATTGTCTTAAAAACAATGCAACAAGAACGGTGGAGATGACGATAGAGTTGAAATTTTCACTTTCTTTTTATTTAGCCGTTGTTGAATGATATTTGCATTCAAGGCCTGCTAAGGGTAAATGAAAATGAATGAATTCAGCGTTATTCTTGCCAGTTTCTCTCTTGTATTCTGATACCTCAAATGTTACCTTACCTAGAGCTAACACACACACACACACACTAATCCAGTGATCTCTCTCTATATAGACTGAGCGCCCCTGGAACTCCTCCTTGAGTTTGTCACCCCTCGCGTCCAGCTCTTCTAAGCGGACTTCAACCACGTCGAGCGACCCACACGCACACCATAACATGTTAATTTCAAATGAATTTACAAATAAACAAATGATAAGTCTTACCTAGTAATACCTTATCTAAGCAAATAACAAACTTAACTTACAAACATAAATAAACTATCCAAGTGGCATTACAAAATGATGTAGTTTATCTAATTTTTTTTATTGTAGGTCCTATAGTAGATACGCTCTTGACCATCTTGTAACCGAATTATACTTTTAAAAATTCATATGATATCACATGTTAATTTTAATTTAAGAAAAAAAAATTGTATTTTGACATGTGACAGCATGGTATGGTGTCACATGCCAAACTTTTTTTTAACTCGACAATTCGATCTCACCCTGCTTGTCATGGTATGAAGTGACTGCCTCATGTTTTTACCATAAGCTGAGTGATTGAGTTCATTCGTTCAGTTCTGAAAGTCTAAATGTGAACTTAAAACACAAAATACAACTTTTTTAAAAAATTGAACATGGGAGAAGCAAGAGTAAGAAATAGAGGCAATCCAATGATAAGCAATTTAGTAGGAACTAATAATCCAACATTCTTATTTTTTCATTAAGACAATCAACCGTCTTAAATAATCCAACACTCTTCGTTTCCTTGACATTCATATAAATGTGGAGATCATTGATTCATGTACGAAAAAAAATCCAAAAATACTGGGAGCTCGATATTTAAAATATATATTAGTTTCATTATCAATCCAACTTTCTACATCCTATGACAATCGCAGATCATTAATGATTGAATCGTTAGCTCAACAAGCTACAAACAACCTTCTAAGAATATTCTGATGGAAATGATCATGATTTAAAACTACAAAACCCGCAAAACTTGGATGCAGCTCCAAGCTAATCAACAGCCATGGCTTCAGTGCCCCCATTGGCATCTTCCATCCCATTCTTCAGCTCTTCAGTCACCATTCTCATCTCCTCAATCAAACTCTTCTGGTCTTCCTCTATGGTATTTTGCAACTCATCCACCTGCACGAAAGTGATAACAAAATTTAGTAACACTTATCATACAGATTCAACCGGTTTTTTTAAGTGGTTTTGAGTACTGCAGAATGCAGATCCATCAATCTTACATTTTAAATATTACCGTGCAACAGAGCACAGAAAGCCAGCCATTGAGGGTAACAGAACCAAAGCATAAAGGGACACCAGATGAGATTGGTGACAAATACATCTCAAACTGAAGTAGCTCAATCACAAATATAAGCGCCAGTGTGCATATGAAAACAAACAAACTCAACTCTAGATGACCCCAGGCAATGAGGTACACGTGAAATTGGACCAGCAGCAAGGACAGTTTTAGGAAACACATAAGTTTCAAAGAGATTAAACATGGAAACAATGTTACGCCAAGAAAGAATGTGTGTTCATGGAGAGGAGTTCAAGAGGTCATATTCTCACAATCAAGATATATTGGCAAACAAAAATATTTCAAGCATTACAAAAGACATTTCAATTCGATCATGCTTAGAACAGAAACACTGAACTGTATTTAAGTTGAAGAATTAAACATACCACATGCAGCAGCAACGCAAACTGTTTTTTACGAAGCTCCAGTAACCTTGAACCAGCAGTATTCTCTGCCTCCAATGCTGCAATCTCTGCCTCTATCTCTCTTATGCTTTTCTGTGTCTCTGATCTTGGTGGCTGTGCGGAGATCAGTTTCCTAATCGCCTCACACTCCTCCTTACGCTGCCTCTCAATCTTACTTTCCTCTAGTTGTTTCTTTAGATCTCCTATATCAGTCTGTGCTCGCAATCTCAGTCGATTTATCTCATCTTTTAACTCATTGAAGTTCTCCTTCTCTCTAAGATTAGCATCAATAACAGCTTTACTCTTTAGTAAAGGAATCTCAAAAGTGGACAACTCTTGTAAGAAAGCCTTGGAAAGTCTTTGCACAATCATTATAGTTATCTTCATCCTTTTCAACCTCTAAGACGAACGAGGTAAACTTCCTTTGAAGTTTCTTCAATGGTGGTTCACCTCTCGTAGTAGTCGTACGGGTAACAGTCTCTCTACCAGACACTTTCCTTCCTTTCCCCAACATCTGAATGTCTTATTGATTCACCCAACCCAGCAATATATCAGTTGGTGAATTACTTCATATCATCATATGAAATGCCATAAATATAGCTAGAAATAAAACATCATTTTGCCAAAGAAAGGTTTAATGTATTGTCCCTATACATATTATCTAATACGCTTCGAATATATATAGCCTCTAAACTCTTGCTTTGTAACAATAATCGAAACAGATCATCCTTCAAAGCAACATACTAATTTAGAATTTCATAAAATAAAATTAGAAGCGAACTAAGCAGAAAAACCTGTTTAGTAAACAAAAATTAACTATTTACGGCAACAATTTCAGGGTGTTCCAAAATTCTAATCTCTCTTATACTTGAAACTTAATTCCATTTTTACCTAAAACTTTGTATTTCTTCCCCTCAATGTATTAAGAACCCTAATAGTAACCACAAATCCACATGAAACATATCCAAGATTATATGAAGCAGTTGAAAATATATCTTACTTCAGCTTATTCAGCTTCTGGCAAGTTTCTTGTAAGAAACAAAACAGTAAATTATATATAAAATAACAAGAAAAATTCAAAATCAGAATCCAACATTCGTATATCAAAACCGAACCAGTGGATTTGCTAAAAAGCATAAAAAAGGAATCAGCTATCAATGAGATCACCCAGATCCCGTCGAGTTTAGCAGGGCTGTAATCGGAATAGCGTCGTCGATTTATGTTCCGAGTCGGAGAGATCAAACAACTGAACTCGGAGGCGGTGTCGCGTTTAACTTGTTTTTAAGCCATTTCAAGTCCAAACCCTATACGCACCGTTTTACTGTTTTACTTTTCTTTTTTAAATAATACTAACTACTTTCTATTAAACTATTAAAATAAAGGGTAAACTAACTAGCTCACCGCCCAACTAATGGGCGTGACTTGTTTTGATTACTGAACTAAAAAAAATTTAAAATTCGACTACTCAACTATTTAAATGGACCTATTCTGATCACCGGCCGTTAAAATTAAACGGAGAGGTAACGTGACCGTTAAATAAAATTTGTATAATTACGCATTTAATCCTTGTTAGTCACCTATTATATCAATTTAGTCTTAATTTTAAATTAAATAAATAAATTTAATCAACCAATCAGGTTAGATTATTTTAATTTAATTATTATTTTATTGTATTTAATATATTTTCCTCACCACCTGATGAAAGGAAAATTCAAGAATAAAGGGGAAGTGCTTGGCATAAAGTTAGAACCCACAACCTCATGAGGGGAAACCCATGAGGTTACCACTACACCAATCTGATTTTAGTAAAATGGATTGCACCATAGTTTATATATCTTATAATGCAGTAAATACTAGGGAATAAAGAAGTAAAAATGGTTGCAAGGGGACTCGAACATAAATCACTTGGGGATGTGTAAAACCATACAAACCACTTAACTAGTTCAAGTAATTAATTTAAATATGAATATTTAAACTCGAACATAAATCACTTGGGATGTGTAAAACCATACAAACCACTTAACTAGTTCAAGTAATTAATTTAAATATGAATATATTTTAAATATATTTCACGTATAGTTAAAGAAAGAAAAAAATATTTTTAAAAATATTTTTAAATAATTGATTTAAATATGAATATATTTTAAATATATTCAAATAATTAAATTTATGATTTTTATAGTTTTAAACTAAATTGAATATTTTTTCTTTTTCACATTTATTTTACAATTAAATTAGATTTATAATTTTATTTTTTTATGTAATTAATATATATTATATTAATAATGAATTAAGATATTTATTAAAAAAATAAAATGATTAATTAAATTAAAGAACTTAATTCAATATTATATATATGAAATTATTAAAATAAATGTGAAAAAGAAAAAAAATTCAATCTAGTTTAAAAATATAAAAATTATAAATCTAATTTCATTTTAAATCTTGCTTTAACTATACGTTAAATATATTTAAAATATATTCATATTTAAATTAATTATTTGAATTTGTTAAGTGGCTTGTATGGTTTTACACATCCCAAGTGATTTAGGTTTGAGTCCCTTGCAACTATTTTTACTTCTTTAGTCCCTAGTATTTACTGCATTATAAGATATATAAAATATGGTGCAATCTATTTCACTAAAATCGGATTGGTATAGTGGCAAAGTCATGGGTTTTCACTCATGAGGCTGTGGGTTTAAACCCATGCCAAGCACTTCCCATAAAAGAGAAAAAGGCTCGAAATCACAATCTAAATCGTAATATTAGAATCTAAGCCTTAACTAGAGAATCTTCATTAATGGCCTTCCATAACATGGATTCAGCCCAGCAGAGACCAATTGACAATGATAAAATAGAAGGAATCAGAAAAAAAAAAAGAACCCAAAACTAGAACCGAACATCAGTCCTTAAAACAACTTGAACAAGAGAAGATAACATTAATTTTCTAAAAGGTTGTAACCGAAAAGAAAGATAAGGATGGATTCCAGTCAGCCATAGTTAACCACCGTTACATTGTAAGTATACTTGTGTTTGATGTTCAGCAATGAGGCACAATGTCATTTCAGTGAGGGGTTTCACGTACTTCAAAGAAGGACCGGTTTTTTACGACAATGTCGTACACATGTAAAGACCTTAAATGAGAGAAATTTCTCGGGAGGGAAATGAGGTGAGCCGAGTTCTCTGATTTGTGAAATTGCAGAAGGTGAGGTTAGCTGAAGTTGTGGTATCGAGTCCAACCCAGTTCAGCCATGCGCTGCTCGAGCTCGGTGTAAGATTTGATGACTTGGCTGGTTGGGAGGTAGACGAGGACCCGTGGTCGAGCCCCGGGGGCGGTTGAGGTTCCGGGATAAATTGGATCTTTTTGCTCGAAGGATTCTCTGGTAGGATTGGATATCAAACGAGCCACACCTTTCTTGTCGAACAACCACTTGTTAGAACCAAACCATAAATAAATATGAAAACTAAACCCAAGATCTATCATGTCAAATTATCAAGAACAATAAACTGAAAGCGGAAGCGTACCTGAATTCATTGATGGCATGAAAACCTTGAATCTTGATGTTGAAATCCCAAATCTTTGGTATTGATCTTCCAAGAAGATAGGTTTTCTCTTGACGTAAAACTCTCTCGGCGGGAAGGAGAGAAAAACAAGTTAACATATTTCTTGGGGACCACTACCTCTTTATATAGTTGATTTAATAATCAACTATTAAGTATTTATAACTCTGCCCCTCATCGAATTATAAATACATCTTATGGTATCTACACTTTTATTTCCATGACATTTTAATACCCATGACACGCCTAACGTAATTGGTCACTTAATTTTGTGTCATACTTTAAAATAGCAATATACATTATACATATGTGCCCACTATTACGGATTTTAATCCAACAATCTCCCACTTGGGCAACATATGTTTCCTGACAAATGTATAACCTTATGAGCTCAAAATTTTGCTATTATATAATAGGTATTCTGTAACAATCTCATCCATCAACTATATCCATATAGGATCAAAGCAGCTTTTATCGTATCAATCATGACAATACTCATCAATGGTCACGTATACAAATATAGTCAAATGACATAGATCAATCATGGATGCGTAGCATGGAAAATTACATGAAATGTGAACCAAACATGTCTATTTCCAACTGGTCCTCCTAAACCTTAGCGAGATCAAACTTTACTGAATTCAGAGTCTGCATAAACCAAAAGAACTTTATTTCTGCAGAAAATAATCTTAAAATATCCTTAAACTGAAGTAACCGAAATTGTGTCTAAAACGAATGAGCATTTTTTCAAAATTACAAACTCCCACTAAAATTGAATATCCTTAAATAACATTACACCCACATGAGTAGTGTGCTCATGAAAGACCTAGGGTGTCAGTTTCTTAATAAGCTCGCAATTATGGAGTTTGTACCAGCATGCTCTATAGACACACAACCACTCTGAATTTTCTTTAACAACTAGGAACTTAATATTTATGTGCTTCAAATTTAAAGTGTTCCTATTGTTTATAGAATAAATGAATGCATATTTATTGTCACAAAATAACCGAAGTGGTCTTTCTATTCAATCTATAATTAACAGCCCATGTGACAAAATTCTTTTGCATCAATATTCTAATAGAATCAAAGTCTGTAAACTTGATGATCTCTAACTTACCAGAACTCCGATGTGTGAGCATGTAATTGTTTTTGTTCTCTAAACATATCTCATAACCCTATTGGCTGCTATCTAATGGTTCAAACTAGAATTGCTTAAATATCTGTCTAACATTCTAACAATGTACGCAATATCCGAACGCATACATACTTGAGCATAAATTAGATTCTCAATAGATTATGCACTTGGAATCTTTTGTATTTTTTTTTAAATTTCAAAGTTACTTTTAGGGCATTGAGTAAGACTAAATTTGTCTTCTTTAGTAATATGAGTATCACTTGGTTTACTCTCACTGAACTGTAGTATATAGAATTGTGAACCAAATTTATCTCAAAACCAAATGAGATAAACAATATGAAATTTATAATTTCGTTAATGAAAGTCCAACTTAAGCTCATAGATGAATTTCTTTAATTTACATATCATTGATTTTGTATCATTAGACAAAAATCTATGATTGTACCATATAATTTGTTTCTTCAATGTCACCATTGAAAAACACAAGCGTAACATCCATCTTATGTAGCTCAAGATTAAAATAAGCAATAAGCGTCATGATTATCTTAAAAGATTCTTTCAATAAAACTTGAGAGAAAGTCTCCACAAAATCAATGTCTTCTTTTAAAGTATATCCTTTAGATACAAGACATGCCTTATACTTGTCTACATTATCATTTGCATCCCTCTTGGTTTTAAATATCCATTTACAACCAATTGGTTTGGACCTTCACATAATGAGACAAGTTCCTAAACTTTATTATCTTGCATAAAATTATATTCTTCTTGAATGACATCAATCCACTTTTGAGAGTCAGAACTTTTATGATTTGATAAAAAATGATTGAATCATTTTCTATCATTCCATTATTATCCTTATTTTCTTGAATAAATACAAAGTAATAATCTAGAATAGTATTTCTCCTTCCTCTCGTGGATATCTTTAATGACACTTATTTTTTTAAGGTTGTTGAGTTTGTTCTTCTGAAACAATTACCTTATCTTGAATGGGAGTTGTTCAACATTGTTTTGCTGAGGTACTTGATTCACTTCGTGATTAATGATAGGTGTAAAAACCTAAACATCATTAAAAGTAATAGTATGAATTAAATTATAATTCAACTTCCCCTCAATAGCAATGTATCTAACCTTATTTCTCCCTCCAAACTCAACATCCTAAAAATGTTATAAACCTCTCCTTAAAATAATCCTTATTGTGGGATCATAAAATTTACAGCCCATGGATCACTCAAAATAACCGAAGTAGTTGCTCACTTTTGAAGTTTAATTTCTTCACATGTGTCCTAACTTATACAAAAGAATCAATACTTTGTAACTTATTGTTGTTTCTTTTGATTAGGACCTTTAGCAACTTTATTCTAATATTTTTTTATTGCCCTTATTCTTAGAGACACTAACTAAATGAGCACTAACCGAATGAGTACTTTTACACTTATAATGCTTCAACTTTTCTTCCTCTTTAACACAATTAGAAATAAGCTCATTTAAAGTCTATTTCTCCTTTTGACAGTTGTAACTAATTTTGAATTAGTTAAACTGTATAGGAAGCGATACCTAAATCATAAGAACAAACAATTGTTAGAAAGTTTGATCTTATGTGCCTTAAATTTTGAAGCAATATTAAACATTTTTCATAATGTATTTCCTCACATTTCCTTGACCCTTATACTTCATAGACGTCAAAGAAGGCATAAGTGATGTCATCTTAACCTTAATGTTTTGGGTAAATCATTTCTTAATTTCGTCAAGGAAACCCTTAATATGAGTAATCTCTTTAGATTTGTGCTCCTAAAGACTTATAGAATGTTACTTTTTATGATCATTAGACTGTGCGATTTTAACAATCTCACCTCTCAAAATTTCTTTTATGGGTGCTTACCGCGGTGAGAGGTGCAAGTTATTCTTCCCTTAGTGCAAAGTCTATGTTCATACAACCAAATACTATATGTACGTGTCTTTTCTATTCCTTGAAACTAGTTTCACTAAACATGGGTGTAGAATGTATGTGACAACAAAGATAAATTACCTAAATATAGAACAAAAATAAGTAAATAAAATAAAAATAAGCTCACATAAATATTCATAAGTAAATAAATAAATTCAAAATAATGGCTAGTTCCCCTCAAGATACCAAGCACAACATTAATATCAAGTCTTTGGACAGTAATATTAACTGTAAGCGGTACTCTTGTTGTAGCAATCAAACATTGACAATAAACTATGTCAAACAATACATTAATCTTTGGAGTAACGTATTGCTTACATAAAATACCTTATAATCGTCACACATTTATCGCCACAATTGTCGTTGTAATTCTGCCAAATATTAACTTTCCTTTGGGCCAATTAATAAACGCATGAATTACAAAAACTCATAATTATCTTAATATTTTAAATAAACTAATCTACACAAAAGCGGTCACTTTGGTGACATTATGTTTCAATTAATCTATTAAAATATTAGACATCCGAAGCCAAAATATGAATTTAATTGTTTTAAAATATTTATCTTAATTTTATCTTTCAATCAAATTAAAAGATAACCAAAATAATAATAAATTTGAATAAAGGTAAACCTCATATCAAGATACCGAACACTCCATTAATATTTTATCTTTGGACAAAACATTAACTTGCAAGTGATATCTTGGTACAATAATCAAACATTGATAATAAGAACATGTCAAACAAAAATCTTCATTTGGGCCGATTTATTGCTCACATATAAAACTGAATAATTATCACATGTTTATTACCACATTTGCACATGTAATAATGTTAATTATTAACCTTCCTTTGGGCCAATTAATACTAACATAATCCGACTTACATGCACAAAACCTTCTATATATTAAAATAAAATAATATCCACAATAGAGGTCACTTTGGTGACTTAATGCTTTAATTAATTTATCTCAAAATATATAATATAAATATACCGATATTCAAATTTAAAATTTTATAACAGTCAAAACTGAAATTTCTGATAACAATTAAGTTTCCGAAATAACCCAACATAAGATTGTCTGAATGGGGCTATCAGAAATCGAAAAAACTGAAATCTTTGACTGTTTCTCAAAAAATTCCTTAAGCATGCATTTATCAAAATAAAAGATTGAATTCAAAACAACCAATCTTTAACTAAAATTCAAAATGATAAGTATCATGCAGATGAGTAATTCATATAATGATCACATAAAACCTTAAAATATCCATAATAACCTAATGATCACAATTGAAACTATTGGTCAAACTGAATAGAATATGAATTTCATAAGATTAATGACATGTTTTCCAAAACCAAAACCAAATGTATATTTCATAGATAACATTAATGGCATAATTAAGCATAGTATGAAATAAATTTAAGCCAAATGTTCTGTTCAAAACTAAACAATATTTAACAAATTCAGCTGTAATTTATTAAACTAACCCGAATATAAAGTTTTGAGAGCTAACATGTTTATAAAGTTTCTAAGTCACGATAAATTTACCACAACAAAGCTCAAGTCAAACTTTATTTTTTCTTTCTTATTGCTAACGATCAAAACTAAAATTTTGATCAAACCAAATTGAATATATATTTTAAAACAAATATATATTCTTTATAGATTAATAAAATTGTATGCTTAATACTAAATCTGAAACAAACATAACAACCATCAATTAGAACCTAAGATATATCCATAGAGAAAACATGGTAATCTTAATGGTTCAAAAAACAAACGATATGCCAAAATTAAAAAAAAATCAATTGGCATTTAACCTAGATTAAAGAATAACATAATTGCCGCTAAACAGACCCGATTAACTATATATTTCCAAACATAATAAAGCTTTCAAAATAATTGCAGATAAACGAATTATCTTGAATTGTGCAGAAACATCAAAACCTAATTGTCTTGAATTGCTAAAGATAATTGCTTTGAATAGCAATTGTCCTGATTCACAATAATTTCTTTCTTTTCAATGTGGCGATAAAGAACCAAGATATTTCTTAATCAATCGAAACCCTAAATTATTATAATTGAAACTTGACGATCATAAAAAAAACCATATGCATAAATTCGACCAGACTTAAAATAGATCGATAGTACATACCATTAATCTTAAAAAAAATTGATTTTTAATGACCCAACATGATAAGTCTCTGATGCCACTTGCTAGAACCAAACCATAAATAAATATGAAAACTAAACCCAAGATCTATCATGTCAAATCATCAAGAACAATAAACTGAAAGCGGAAGCGTACCTGAATTCATTGATGGCATGAAAACCTTGAATCTTGATGTTGAAATCCCAAATCTTTGGTATTGATCTTCCAAGAAGATAGGTTTTCTCTTGACGTAAAACTCTCTGACGGGGAATGAGAGAAAAACAAGTTAACTTATTTCTTGGGGACCACTACCTCTTTAT
This sequence comes from Hibiscus mutabilis, assembly GCA_019671005.1. Lineage (NCBI taxonomy): Eukaryota > Viridiplantae > Streptophyta > Magnoliopsida > Malvales > Malvaceae > Hibiscus > Hibiscus mutabilis. The sequence goes on from JAGYYJ010003162.1 coordinate 100,159, forward strand.
ATAGTTGATTTAATAATCAACTATTAAGTATTTATAACTCTGCCCCTCATCGAATTATAAATACATCTTATGGTATCTACACTTTTATTTCTATGACATTTTAATACCCATGACACGCCTAACATAATTGGTCACTTAATTTTGTGTCATACTTTAAAATAGCAATATACATTATACATATGTGCCCACTATTACGGATTTTAATCCAACACCACACACCAGACATACTCGGAGAGAGAGATGCCTGGCTTGCCTAACTAATGGTTTACTAAGTAGTCATATGAAAGGCGGGCGGGTGCTATCTTTATAGGACAATTGCGACAAGTAGTGTGAACATTGGCTCTTTTTGTGCAGTAATATTATCTTTAATTATTAGATGAATTTATATTAATAATTCAACCACGTGAATTTATTTGTCACAAGTTGATATAAAAATTATTATTTTATAATTAATTAAGTCACAAATTAAAGGATTAAGTCACAAGTGTCTTAGTGAGAAAACGGATGATGTTCATTTTAAGAGACACGTGTTCAAATCGCTCTGTCTACAAGGTGTATGCGCATTGTCAAAGGATTAAAAATATGTATGAACATATACTACCTTGTAATCTCCTTTAGCAAGACTTTGCCCCCTTGGTTAATGGTTTAATACAAGTTTAGTCTTCATTAAGCTTAAAAATTCAGTTTAATCATTTTTACTTCTTCATCAAATGAAAAAATTTCAATTGTAGTCCCTTAAATTTTAATAATTCGATTGAAGTATTTTAATACAAAAATAGTAAGTTTTCGTGTGTAAATAGTTGGCAATGCATGTTTGATGTTTCTTTCCTCGAATGAATTGGTATTAGAGGGTCATGGATGAATATTCTTATACTAGACTAAGCAAGGTGTACGTTGATTCCAACCCCTCCATCCAACTCTCCCTATTAAATTGGATGATTTTCAACACAATACCATTATACCATATGAGCAAATAATTAAAAAAATGTTAAAAATATACGAATTGTGTTGAAAATCATCCAACTTTCCCAATTGTCGTGTCGTATTGGAATTCAAGATTATATATTTGCTTATGTAATGTATCTTCAAGATTTTTGATGCGGTCTCTCGCATGATTCAACTGTTATGTTTTTTTTATAAAAGGGGCCTTATTAAAAACTTCCTTCATAATCAACAATGAAATTATCGAAAAGCGGAAAGAGAAAAAGAGTACTCGGAGTACTATGAAATCTCATAAACCAGGTACAATATCGACCAAATTTACAAATACAAACAATCCCAAGCTAATTCCTGTAAATATCCTTCCAACTGTGAAACTAAAACCCAACTATACACTATTACCCAATCTCACTTTTAGCCAGGATGTCCGCATCCACATTACAGACTCCGAGAACATGCCAGATACACAACCAACCTTTAGACAACGACCTATTAATACCACTGAGTAGGGCAATAAAGCATTTTGGGGCTTTACCCAAATCAAGTACCCAATCCACAACAAGCAGAATATTTGTTTTGATATAATAATTGAAAAATAGTTTTTGACTAAATTGAAAAGATTGCAAAAATGATTCAAAGTCTAAACAACTTGAAAATATGTTTTAAAAGGTTTTGGGAGGCTTTAAAACGTTTTTAATAGCAAAATTATCAAAAATTAAAACCATGTACCGATGCCCATCATACCCTGTCGATACGTGATTCAATCCAAAATTTTCAAAATCAAAACCTCGTACCGATACAACTTCTGTCGTACAAGTGCGGACATGGTAGTTTCAAAACCACCCTAGAAGTTTCGAAACTGTAGCGACCTTCGGGCTCGGGCTCTTTCGGGAGGCCCGTTTTCGGGTGAGAAGCTTCGTTTTTTAATTATAAAATAAATAGAGTCGCCACTGATTACTTGGATAAGGTAGACATGACACCGAAAAATCAACCAGAGATGGATTCGGGAGTTGGTTACGAATGGGGAAGGATTAACACCCCCACTACGCCCAAAATTGGAACCTAAAGGTTTGCATTATATTTATTACGGAAAATAAAGATTCGATTTAATTTAATAATTAATTTCCAAAGTTCATGCATGCATATTAATACCTGCCTCGACATCCACAACGTTCAAAAGAGATGACATCTGAAGACCGAGATGACACTCCCAATAGAAACACGGGAACAATGAAGCCTAAAACTGTATGCATCAATTATATATATGAACAGTAAGAAAAATGCAAAAATAAATAAACAATATAAATAAAAATAACGTACGGTTATGACAAATCCAAAATTTACCTTGGTATTCACGACATTCAAAGGAGATGGCACCCGGAGACCGGGATAACACTCCCAATAGAAATACCGAAATAATAAGGCTAGATACTATATACGATATTTATATGAAATAATAAATAATATAAAGTTAATATAAATAAATAATCTTGACTGGCCATCGCCCAAGCCGCCTCGACAGACCTGCAAAAAGCATGAGAAATGTCAACTTGCATGTAATAATAAAATTCTTTTTTGGGTTATAAAAACCCCATTATTTCTAATGTAAAATGGAGGGTTTTTCCATATTACGAAATAAAAAAGGGGTTTTGTTTCGATAATTCATCCCCCAAAAAACTCAAACACAATATATGCTACGCAAATGTGCAAGTATACACGTCGCAAGTTATAGTATAAAAGATGTCGTCTCCATAGGGATTGGTGCTACTTCAAGAATCTAGTCTCTTGCACTGTAAAAATAAAAACACAAATAAAAGATTATAGAAGTTTAACTAATATAGAAAGCAAATAAGTAAAAGAAAAGATGAATTCAATTGAGAGAGATAGGCTAGGTTATCGTGAGTTGAGGTGTGATAGCCGATTGGATTGTCTTGGTAAAAGAGTGCACGGGCAACTCAGTTGCCGTGGCAACTTGCACGACGGGGTTGCCTTGGCAACTAATTAATGGTTGCCTGGGCGACTAGTTGGGCAACTACTTGGGCGACTGGGCAGCAACTTCAAGGTTCGACGAAGCGTTCTTCAATGGTTTCTTCTTATCCCTAAGTCGAAACTCTAGCTACTTGTGCATGCCTTGATAATACATCCCTGCGTGAATCAAGGGTGAACAACAACCAATCTTGCGCTCCTCTTAGCCGTTGAAATCGTTAACTTATTCCTAAGCCGGATTAATCTTCACCATCATTGGATTGCATAAAGATCATATTCATTCGTTTCTTGAATCTAACTCACCCGATATTAGATAAATGGATGAAATCACGAGATCCTCTCCCAATTCACTCGCAAGCAATAATAAGAACCAAGAATGAATAAACCTTGAAATAGAAAAGTGCAAACTCTTATTACCTAAACAAAAACCAATAGTTTCTCACAACCACAAAACACAATAACCATAGCCAAGTAAATTTAGTTCATGGCTAGGTTCCAAAGAAACACAAGATAAACAATCCCTAGCATGAACCCAATCGAACAAGAAAGAAAAGATGAAGCTTGTCAAAAATTCCCCTTTTCTTCCTCTCTTGGTCTTGTCGAAATTCCTTCTTGCTCTCCCTATAGATCTTGTCGAAATCTCCTTGATATTTATAGGGCTAGGCCAAAGTCCTTCTTTGAGGAGGAGTTTGAGTTGGAATTAAATTATCTTTAAAGAATATAATTCTTTATTATAATTTTATTCATATTAGAACTTCTCCTATCTTCTTGGAATTTAATTCTTCTTTAATCTCTGCATGGCAATCAAATTCCTTTGGGCTTGGGCCTTGCTCCATGTCATCTTGGGCTTGTAAAGTCATGAATTTCGACATCCATATTGCTCTTTGTCTTTGTCGACAAATGCCATGGAAACTGGCTCGGCGTCTCCTTCATGCATTGCCCTGGCAACTAGCTCGGCATATCCTTTGGCAAGTGATCCTGCACATACACACACAAAAACACACCAAAGCAGCATCTATTTCCACAAAAATCACCAAGTTATGTAATCAAGCTCAACGATTGAAGGAAACATGGATTAATGCATGAATGGCTAACTATGCAACTAATATGAGCCTAAGTCTAACAATAATATGAGTAGAAAGGGTAAGAAAAATAGTACTTTTGAACACTTATCACACCCCCAAACTCGAACTATTGCTTGTCCTCAAGCAATGCAAACTCATAATTACCTGCCAAGACTTCAAATTTTCACAAACTTAGCTTTGAACTTGATTTCAATTCTCTGAACCGGGGCACAAAGTATGATTGGCTTTTTTTATTTTCGGAAAAGCGAGGAGTTACTCAGAATCAAACTATAATGCTTGTGAGTGTGTGCGGAGTTGTGTGCAAGTTGATTTTTCGGATTCTATGCAAACAATAGGTTTTCAAATTACTTCATTGGGTTCTTTTTAACATGTTTTAACTAGAGCCAATTTTGGGCACCTCTAGTGTTTTATTTTTAGTTTTCTTAAGTTAATTTAATCGACTAGAGCGGTTTGGGCACCTCTAGTTAAAAAAAAAATTTAACGCCTCCTAGAGAGCAGTTTGGGCACCTCTAGTGATCAATTTTTTTAGCATATGCTAGAGCCAATTTGGGCACCTCTAGCATTCATCCAATTTTATTCTAATCCCCCAATTAGTTAATTATCAACCTAAGTTTACTAGAACTCCTTAAATCAATCAAACCACAACAGTGTTTCATCAAATTTAGCATCATAGTAAAATTCTAAGTTTTTCCATGGTTATCCTAGAATAAAAATTCTATCAATTAAGTGCATTGGTAAAGTCATCATTGAATATTCATCAAATCTAAGCAATTCTTGTTCCAATTAAAGGCATGGCAAGCAATTTATGTATCCTAAATGTAATACTTAAGCGAATGTAACTAAACATGGTAACTACTAATAACAATCCCCCCCAAACTCGAGTGAGGCATTGTCTTCAATGCATGCATAAAAATAACGAAAAATAAAAATAAGAATAAAAATGCATACGAGGACTTACTCCGAGAGTTCGTCATCGTAGATGATTAGTTTCCTTCTAGTTGGCGTCTTGATTTTCTTGCTTGAACGCGATGGTTGTTTTCTTGTTGTCGGTGGTGGAATCGATCCTCGTACGGGGTTGTCCTCATCATCCTCTTCATCAATGTCAATGGCTTTTCGTTTGGAGGATTCAATTGGTGCGATCTTTATTGGTTCAATGGAGGACTCGTCCGAATCTGAAAAATCAGAAAATGATTCTGTAGGAGTTGATTCGGGCATAGGTGCTTTACCTTTGGCTTTTTCAGTGGTTGTCGGGGCATCGTCAGGGTTGGTTGTCGTGGCGTCAGCTTCCTTGGTTGTCGTGGCAAGGATATCGGCGGGAAAGATTGGGAACGGCACGCGATTGTCCGGGTACTTTTCTAGGATGACTTGGGTGATGGCATTGTTGTGCTCCTTCATGTACCGCATGAACATTAGTTGCCGATCTTCAATTTGCCTTAGACGGCTTGCCAATGGGTTCAAAAGTGCTTCAAAGTGTCCCGGGATTAATGGTCGAGTTGCCCTGGCGTTAAGTGCTTGGGCATTAGGGATTGCCGCGGCGGCATGAGTTGTCGTGGCAATTGGAGGCCTTGAAGAATCTTCCGGTGCCTCTCCCATTAGCTTCCGGATTAGTGCTTGATTCCAACCAGACTTGGGTAGGGCCTTTTCATCGGTAGACTCACTCGGGACATGCATCTCCTTGCAAAGATTTAGAAATTAAGCAAGGGAAGAAAAGATAACCCTTATCTTTTGAGCTGCATACAAAATTCTCATCACAAATAATTTTTCCAATGTTAATGATGCGATTATGCAAAATAGAATGTATGAGCAAAAGACGTGGTATATCAACGGTAGTATTGTGTGTGGAGGGCATTAAAGAAGTTTTAACAAACTTATTCCATAGTTTTGCCTCAGGTTTAAGCCGAAGGCGATTTACTGTGCCCTTGTATTTACCGTCGTTCCAATGAGTTCCCGGTTGAGTGAGTTCTTGAAGCACCTTATCGAGTTGCTTGGGATTGATTTGGTCAACGAAGGCTTGATGCTCGTCCTTCTCAATGTAAAGTCCGTAAAAGGTGTTGGTGCTTTTGAGACTTATAAGTATGGCCTTGTCACGAACAAAAACATAAGGATTATTCGGGTTAGGTGAGTGAGCATAGAATTCTCTTACCCATGAGATGTTACCCGGTTCCGGTTGATGGCAAAAGATTTGCCACTTTTGATGTGCAATCCTCTTGAAGATGAATGGTTCAAGGCCGAAATCTTGAGAGCTGGAGTATTCAAAGCCTTGTTCTTCATGAATCTTCCGGCTTTCAAACTTGGATTGAAATCTTTCTTGAACCGCCGGTGTAGAAAACTTCTTGTATCTTGGTTCTTTGGAGGAACTTGGATGAACTAAAAGTTTAATCTTGGATACCATGTATGATCTTGGTTGTGAGTAAAAACAAAGAAAAGAAAAGAAAAGAAAAGAAAAGAAACTAAAAAGTTGCAAGATAGAAAGTAGGAATAGGTTAAGGGTGATGGGTTTTATAGAAAAGATAGGTGGGTGGGATTAGGGGAAATCGACAAAGGGGTTAGGGTTTGGTAGGAATTTTCGACAAAGGGATTTTGGTTAGGATGAATTGGAGGCTTTATATAAGCCTTAGATTCAGCCCATTAGTTTCCTTGTTGAAGATGTTTTCCTACTTGGTTTAGAATTCCTTCTTTCTCTTGAACTTCCTTTCCTACAATTCAAAAACAAATCAAATAAGGATTAAAATTAAAGATAAACTAATAAAGAAAATAAATAAAGATGTGTAATAGGATTCTTAAACTTGAATAAAAAAAATCTATCCTAAAACTACTAATAATCGGCAAAATAATAAAATAAAATAAAAAATCGAAAAAATGAAAAATAAATAAAATAAATAAAATAATCGACAAAAAAAAAACAAAAATAAAAATAAATAAAAATAAAAATAAAAATATCAAAAGGGAGAGCATGCTCATGCATCTCCTAAATTGACTACTTCCTTGTTACGTTCCACATGGGCACCATTGTAGTGCTTTAATCTTTGTCCATTAACTTTGAATTCATGGTTGTCAGAGATGGACTTGATTATCACGGCACCATGAGAGAATGGTTTGACGACTTCGAATGGTCCCGACCATCTTGATTTCAGCTTTCCCGGGAAAAGTCTTAGCCGAGAATTGAATAGGAGAACTAGTTGCCCTGGCGTGAATTGTCGTGGCAATAGTTTCTTGTCATGCCATCGCTTTGTTTTCTCATTGTAGATTCGTGCACGAAATTCTTCTATCTCATTGAGATCCATCAAGCGCTTTTGTCCGGCACTTTCCCAATCCATATTCACGGTCTTGATTGCCCAGTACGCCTTGTGCTCGATTTCCACCGGTAGATGACATGTTTTACCATAGACAAGTCGGAAGGGGACATACCTAAGGGTGTTTTGAATGCGGTGCGATATGCCCAAAGTCGTCATCTAGTCTTAATGACCAATCCTTCCTTGAGGATTTACAACTTTCTCGAGTATTCCCTTCAACTCCCGGTTGGAAATTTTCGCTTGCCCGTTGGTTTGTGGGTGATATGCCGTGGCGATCTTGTGTGATATGCGAGCGTTGCAACATCTTGGCAATTAGTCTCTTGTCAAAATGCTTGCCCCGTCACGATAATTGCTCTCGGTATCCCAAACTGTGTAAATATGTTTTTTCGCAGGGAATCGTTGCACGGTCTTGGAATCGTCGTTGGGAACTGCATTTGCCTCTACCCATTTAGACACATAGTCGACGGCGAGTAAGATGTAGAGGTTGCCGAATGAATATGGGAAAGGTCCCATAAATTCGATCCCCATACATCGAAGCAGTTCCACCTCGATGATGTTCGGAGTGTCATCTCATGTCGTCTCGAGATATTGCCGTCCTTTGGCAACGATCACATTGCTTGTAAAAGTCTTGGGCATCTTTGTACAATGTTGGCCAATACAAACCGGATTGCAAGACTTTGGTCATGGTACGAGTTCCTCCAAAATGTCCTCCATAGGGTGAAGAATGGCATTGCGGAGTACATTCATTGCTCTCTTCTTGAGGGGACACATTGGCGTATAACCCTGATCTCGTACATTGTTTAAACAAAAGAGGCTCGTCCCAAAAGTAATGCTTAGCATCATGGCGGAACCGCTTCTTCCCTTGGTGAATAATGCCATAAGGAAAAATACCACAAACAAGGAAGTTAACTAAATCCGCGTACCAGGGTATTGCCGAGGCATGTGCCGCCGTGGCGACTGCTCCCAAGATTGCCGAGGCATGCGCGTCAAAGACTACTGCGGCGTCGAGAGTTACCGAGGCGTGTGCATCCATGGTTGCCGAGGTGTAATGGGTTGCCGAGACATCTAGGGTTGCTGAGACGTCAAGGGTTGCCGAGGTGTTGAGGATTGTCGAGGCAATTAGAATTTGTTCATCCGGGAATGCATCGCATATCTCTAGATCCGCGTCCTCCTCCCTATTGCGATCCAAACGTGATAAGTGATCGGCCACTTGATTTTCTGTTCCTTTCCTGTCCTTAATTTCAATATCAAATTCTTGTAAAAGTAATATCCAACGAATCAAACGAGGTTTAGCATCCTTTTTAGCAAATAAGTATTTGATTGTCGAATGGTTCGTTTGAACAATTACCTTTGTACCGATTAAATAGGATCAGAATTTGTCAAATGCGAAAACTACAGCTAGTAACTCTTTCTCCGTTGTTGTGTAATTCACTTGAGCACCATTAAGAGTTTTACTAGCGAAGTATATCACATGGAAGGTATTACCTGTGCGTTGGCCTAGGACTGCTCCTACCGCAAAATCACTTGCATCACACATGAGCTCAAAAGGTAGCGTCCAATCTGGTGGAACGACAATGGGTGCCGAGGCAAGCTTTTTCTTTAGGGTTTCGAATGCTTGAGTGCAAGAATCATCAAAATCGAAGACTTTATCCTGTTCAAGCAGATTACACAAAGGTTTAGTGATTTTAGAAAAATTATGAATGAACCTCTTGTAAAAACCTGCATGTCCGAGAAAACTTCGAATTCCTTTAACCGAATTTGGTGGGGGTAATCTCTCGATCACGTCCACCTTGGCTTTGTCTACTTCAATTCCCTTGGATGAAATCTTGTGGCCGAGCACTATTCCTTCATCTACCATAAAGTGACATTTCTCCCAATTGAGGACTAAGTCCGTTTCTTCGCATCTTGCTAACACCCTCTCTAAATTGCCGAGACAACCGTCGAAGTCATTACCAAAAACCAAAAAATCATCCATGAAGATCTCAAGGAAGTCTTCGACCATGTCCAAAAAAAGAGTGCCATCATGCATCTTTGGAAGGTTGCCGGGCGTTACACAATCCGAACGACATCCTTCGGAAGGCATAAGTACCGTATGGGCATGTGAAGGTTGTCTTTTCTTGATCTTACGGTGCTATGGCAATCTGATTGTAACCTGAATAACCATCAAGAAAACAATAAAAGGGTTTACCGCAAGACGGTCAATCATTTGATCAATAAAGGGTAATGGGAAGTGATCTTTCCTAGTGGCTTTGTTTAGCTTTCGATAGTCCATACAAACCCTCAAACCGGTCTGATCTGGTTGGGATAAGTTCATTATTTTCATTGCTTACCTTTGTTATACCTCCCTTTTTCGGTACACATTGTACCGGACTTACCCAATCTTATCGGAGATAGGGTATATAATGCGCGGCGTCAAGCCACTTGATGATTTCTTTCATTACAACCCCTTTCATGGCATGATTCAGTCTCCTCTGGGCCTCAATTGAAGGTTTGTGATCATCTTCCAACAAGATCTTGTGCATGCACACCGCCGGGCTAATTCCCTTTAAGTCGGCAATTGTCCACCCTATTGCCTTTTTGTGTAGCTTCAACATGTTGATCGGCTTCTTTTCCTGCTCAGGCTGTAACTTAGAGGAAATAATTACAGGTAATGTATTATCGATCCCTAAGTATACATATTTCAGATTGCTCGCAATTGTTTCAACTCAAGAATTGGTGGATTTTCGATAGAGGGTTTTTCGAGTTTACCTTCCTTACCCGAGTAATCCCGGTGGTTCAAAGTATGTACCTGGTCGGTTGACTAGCCAATTTGCCTCTTCTTGTTGTTCCTCATCGACCGGTTCTTCATACTCCTCATGTTTCTCTTGGTCGGCAATGTAGTTGCCGAGGCAACTAAATTCCTCATCGGTTAAACTCTCCGCCATGGCATGAAGTAGTTGGCATTCTTCTGGATCATCGGCATGCCTTAGTGTTTGGAACACATTTAGTTTGACTTGATGGTCATTCACCCTCATTGTGAGTTCTCCCTTTTCAACATCAATCAAGGTTCTCCCTGTCGCTAGGAATGGTCTCCCGAGAATGATAGGTGCATGCTCATCTGCTTCACAATCCAAAACAATAAAGTCAGCGGGAAAAATAAATTTATCAACTTTTACCAGTATGTCCTCGATTTTTCCCTCTGGATGCACATAGGATCTGTCGGCTAGCTGTAGCATGACTGTTGTAGGTCTTGCCTTCCCGATTCCTAGTTTTTGGAAAACCGATTTAGGCATCAAGTTTATGCTCGCCCCTAGGTCGCATAGTACTTTCCCGACATAGTGATTTCCAATAGAACAGGGTATTGTGAAACTTTCGGGATCCTTCAACTTAGGTGGCATACGATTGTGCAACATTGCCATGCATCCCTCTGTCACGGCAACTGTTTCAAACTCTCCTAGCCTTGTTCTTTTGGACACAATGTCTTTAAGGAACTTGGCATAGTTGGGCATTTGTTCAATTGCTTCCACCAGTGGCAAGTTGATGTGGACTTGCTTTAGGATATCAAGAAACTTCTTGAATTGGTATTCTTGCTTTTGTCGCTTCAACCTTTGTAGGAATGGTGGTGGAAGTCGGATATCTTCGATCCTTTCATTGGTTTGAAATCTGATTGACGGCATTGCCGGGACATCTGGAGTTGCCGATGCGTTATCAACTGGGGTTGCCGAGGCATGCTTATCACAAGAAGCCGAGGCGTCATCGGTTGCCGAGGCATGTTTATTGTCGGTTACCGCAGCAATTCCTGGTTCAGCATCCGAGGCTTTGCCGCTAGGTTCGTCTTGATCTTTTTGTGGAGTTTTGTTTGACGAGCGGGTTTGAACCTCTCTAAGTTGTTGGCCACTTCTGGTGGTGATTGCCTTACATTGCTCATGGCTAGTTCCTCTTGCGACTTCAGTATCGCTAGGTAAACCTCCTTGTGGTCTAGTATTCAGATTTTGAGCAAACTGTCCGACTTGATTTTCCAATGATTTGATTGCCGCCTCTTGGTTTTGCAATCTCATCTCGGTCCTGTTAATAAAAGCATCAGTTCTTTTTATGAAATTACTATTCTCAGCCATATAAGATTCAGTTTTCATCATAAAAGCATTTAGAGAATTTTCCAAAGAACTAGATGTCGTCGGTTGTTCTTTGCAAACATACATTGCCGTGGCATATTCTGCTGGAATCCCGATGCTTGTGCATTCGATTGTTCGGTTTAGAGCATTGTTGGGATTACTCCATGAAAAATTCGGGTGCTTCTTCCAAGCTGGATTGTATGTATTTGACATCATGTTGTTGCTCGATTGTAATTCCCCACATAGAAGCTAGATTCGGATTCTCGCATACATTGGAAGAATTATGGTTATCGTCACATAACTCACAAAAAGAATCCATTACCTTGACTTCATGTGTGTTGTTTGGTTTTTGCATGTTCTGGACCATCTTGGTTAAAGCGGCCAATTGTGCCAAAATTGAATCTGATGATCCTAGTTCATGTATTGTGGCTTGGCGTCTAACTCCTCATCTTCTAGTAGATGGGAATTGATAATCATTCTTGGCCAGCCTGTTTAAAATTTGCATTGCTTCTTCCGGTGACTTATCTAGGAGTATGCCGTTTGTCGAGGCATCTAGCATCATCCTTGTTGGTGTATTCACGGCGTTGTAAAACATTGTTACTTGAGTCCACACCGAGAATCCGTGTAGAGGGCATTTGTGTAGAAGTTCTCTATATCGCTCCCAAGCCTCGTACATGGATTCATCATCTGCCTGCCGAAAAGAAGTAATGTCGTTACGAAGCTTATCAGTCAAATTTGTAGGATTAAATCTAGCAAGAAAATCACGACAAAGATCAGTTCAAGATGCTATGGATCCGGCAGGAATGCTATTCAACCATGCTTTCGCCCTATCCCTCAGTGAATAGGGGAATAATCTTAATCGTAGGACATCGGGGGTGACTCCGTGTTTCTTGAACGAGTTGCAAATCTCGAGGAAAGATTTCAGATGTTGTCGTGCATCTTCAGTTGCTGAGCCGCCAAATTGACCAATTGTGTTGATCATATTAAACATTACCGGTTTCAACTCAAAGTGGTCGGCTTCAATTTCAGGTGTGACAACTCCTGGGTTAAGTCCATCAAGATCTTCTTCAAGATAGTCTCGAATAGTTCATTTCGTGCAAGAATCACTCCTCCTCCCGCCGAACATCTTGATTCATATTGTCGTCTTGATTTGCCATTGCTTCTCTTATCCTTCGTCTAAGTCTTTGTAAGGTTCGTTCGATTTACGGATCAAAGGGATATTACGGTGAAGTCGGTCTCGCCTACAGTCATATACCAATGCAAAACCAAAGTTTGTTAGCCCTTTGAATTGTAAACAAGAAAAATAAAAAGAAAGTGCAAGAAAATAAAAACAAAGTCGCTATTGCCAATCCCCGGCAACGGCGCCAAAAACTTGTTGCGCGTAATAAGTGCTACGCAAATGTGAAAGTATACACGTCGCAAGTTATAGTATAAAAGATATCGTCTCCACAGGGATTGGTGCTACTTCAAGAATCTAGTCTCTTGCACTGTAAAAATAAAAACACAAATAAAAGATTATAGAAGTTTAACTAATATAGAAAGCAAATAAGTAAAAGAAAAGATGAATTCAATTGAGAGAGATAGGCTAGGTTATCGTGAGTTGAGGTGTGATAGCCGATTGGATTGTCTTGGTAAAAGAGTGCACGGGCAACTCAGTTGCCGTGGCAACTTGCACGACGGGGTTGCCTTGGCAACTAATTAATGGTTGCCTGGGCGACTAGTTGGGCAACTACTTGGGCGACTAGGCAGCAACTTCAAGGTTCGGCGGAGCGTTCTTCAATGGTTTCTTCTTATCCATAAGTCGAAACTCTAGCTACTTGTGCATGCCTTGATAATACATCCCTGCGTGAATCAAGGGTGAACAACAACCAATCTTGCGCTCCTCTTAGCCGTTGAAATCCTTAACTTATTCCTAAGCCGGATTAATCTTCACCATCATTGGATTGCATAAAGATCATATTCATTCGTTTCTTGAGTCTAACTCTCCCGATATTAGATAAATGGATGAAATCACGAGATCATCTCCCAATTCACTCGCAAGCAATAATAAGAACCAAGAATGAATAAACCTTGAAATAGAAAAGTGCAAACTCTTATTACCTAAACAAAAACCAATAGTTTCTCACAACCACAAATCACAATAACCATAGCCAAGTAAATTTAGTTCATGGCTAGGTTCCAAAGAAACACAAGATAAACAATCCCTAGCATGAACCCAATCGAACAAGAAAGAAAAGATGAAGCTTGTCGAAAATTCCCCTTTTCTTCCTCTCTTGGTCTTGTCGAAATTCCCTCTTGCTCTCCCTATAGATCTTGTCGAAATCTCCTTGATATTTATAGGGCTAGGCCAAAGTCCTTCTTTGAGGAGGAGTTTGAGTTGGAATTAAATTATCTTTAAAGAATATAATTCTTTATTATAATTTTATTCCTATTAGAACTTCTCCTATCTTCTTGGAATTTAATTCTTCTTTAATCTCTGCATGGCAATCAAATTCCTTTGGGCTTGGGCCTTGCTCCATGTCATCTTGGGCTTGTAAAGTCATGAGTTTCGACATCCATATTGCTCTTTGTCTTTGTCGACAAATGCCATGGCAACTGGCTCGGCGTCTCCTTCATGCATTGCCCTGGCAACTAGCTCGGCATATCCTTTGGCAAGTGATCCTGCACATACACACACAAAAACACACCAAAGCAGCATCTATTTCCACAAAAATCACCAAGTTATGTAATCAAGCTCAACGATTGAAGGAAACATGGATTAATGCATAAATGGCTAACTATGCAACTAATATGAGCCTAAGTCTAACAATAATATGAGTAGAAAGGGTAAGAAAAATAGTACTTTTGAACATTTATCAATATACATATAAATAAAAAAGGAATTCAAAAAGGTAAAAAATATGTACCTTTGTTTTTAGATCTGAGTGTTTAGGGGCTTCGGTTTGAAAATCTGACTCCGAATTCAAATTTGGTGCAGCGAAATAGGTCGGAAAGGTGCGATCTTTGCACTTTCAACCGTCGGCGACCACCGCCGACGACCGGCTGTCCACGACAGTGCGTGAGGCCGGCGACTGGCCCTAGACAGAAAAAAATAGAGCATTTTGGGAGATAAAAGTTTATTTTTTTAATCTGAAACAAATGATTTTTTTGGGGCCAAAATGGGTATTTAAACCCTTTCCAAAATGACGTCGTTTTGGGTGTTGGGGTTTAGCCTCAAAACGATGTCGTTTCACCCTTAACCCGCGCGGTGACCCAACCCGGGGAGGATCTGTGCTATTTTTTAAAAATGAGGAAATTGTTCTTTAGTACCTCCGCATGGGATAATCATTTTTGTAGTCCTTGTAAGTTTCAGGTTTTTTTCAATTTGGTCACCAAATCTAATTTAATCAGGTTTTTAATGGTCTAATTACAGGGTTAGTCCCTCCGCCCCAAAATTATTTTCATTTTAGGTCTGTCGTATGGTTTATTTCTCTCCGTGGTCCCTAAACATTTTGAGAACTTTGCAATTTGATCCCGAAATCAATTTTAATTAGTTTTAAATGGGATATTTATGTTTTTGGTCCCGCAAAATTTCCCTGCTCTTCAATTTTGTCCTATTTCGAGGGTATAATTGCGAATTTGGTCCTTAGGCTTCGTAAATTACTTATTTTCACCCCTTTACATTATTTTTAATTTATTTTTGCATTGCTTTTTCTTTGTTTCTTTAAATTTTAGTCCTTATTTATGTATTTACATTATATTCGATATGTTTATTATTATTTTTACTTGTTTATTTAGTATAATTAATGTATGATTTGTATATAATATGTATAATATATTTATATAGTATATAGTATATTATTATGTATATTTAATGTGTATATAATATTATATAATGTATATTATATTTGTATATAATATATCTAGTATATATTATGTGTATAACATATAATATATTTTTATTTGTAAAGTCTTCTTTTTTGTACATTAATATTATTATTATTATTATTTTCACTATATAATATATGAGTATTATATTATATGTCTATTATATTATTATACTTAGATATATTTTTGTTTATCTCATTTTGGATATATTTTTTAAACTTGGTTTATTTAAGGGAATATTTTCCACTTTCTTTTAGATACCGGCTAGGAAGTGATGTCCTGACTCATTCAGGTGTCGTCTTCCTAGGTTTTCGTAAATAAAGAAATGTTCTCCTTTGACCATTTTTTGGGGGTTAAATTTTAAATTAAAATTTGAATTTTTGTTTTCTTGCAAAAGACAACATTAAATCAACGCGCTACCAATTTTGTACGCTGTGGGGATGCTAATCCTTTCCCACGCGTAACCGACTCTATAACCCAAATGTTTTGAATCTTTGGTTAATTTTTAACGGTGTCCGACCTACCGAAGTGGCAGGTGGCGACTCTATCCTCCTTTTTTAAAATCTTTACGGTATTCTATTGGGAGTGTCATCCCGGTCTTCAAGTGTCATCTTCTTTGATCTTGTACATAAAATATTTTTATCGAACCTTTATTTTTCCAAAAGAAAAAAACGTCTACGAAAACTATATAATATATAATGTGATATATACATATTAATATATAGTGCATAATAATACGCTAAATATATCATATATACATATAAATATAATATACATATTATAAATAATATTATACATATTATATATATAATAATATACTATATATACGTATAAATATATCATGATCATATTATATATATAAATACATTATATATTATATATACATATAACATATAACATATCATATACATATTATATAAATTTACATATAAATATATTATATCTATTATACAAATATATTATGTACATATTATATATATTGACATATTAAACAAAAAAAATCCAAAACATATCGAATATAATATGAACATACATAAATAAATGACTGGAATTAAAGAAAATAAAAAACAGTGCAAAAATTAAATAATGTACCTGACTAAAATTAATTAATTTACAAAGACTGGGGAATTAAATCCGTAATTATACCACTGGACTAGGATTAAATTAAAAGGATCAAAAAGTTTGAAGGGCCAAAAGTGTGAATATCCCATTTAAAATTAATTAAATTCGATTTTAGGACCAAAATGCAAAGCGTTTGAAACTAACCGGGACTACGGAAATGATTTTACCATGCAGAAACCCCTTTCTGTAATTATTTTTTAAGGCAGAATGACTAATGATGTAATTTACCCAGTTTAATCAAGATTAAATCAAGTGGATTTACCCATACGGAGGAATAAAAGGACATTTTATCCACTCTTCAAAATGCGCGGATCCCATCCATTGGTCGGGTTACAAACCGGATACCGTTTTAGTCAGCCTATATATTAGTTTTTAAGCCCCAAAAAATCATTTTACTAGTTTTATAAAAAAAAAAAACCCATATGCTCTGAAGCTTCCTCGGTCAGCTCTGGCACCGGCCGGCTGGCTGCCGCAGATTACCGCTGGTCGGCGACAGAGCACCACCACTCACGGCGGCCAAAAAAGCCAAAAAAAACCCCAGAAGGTTGGTTTTGGTCTCCCTAATCTGTTTTTGATGTTATTTTTTAAATCTTCCCTGAAATTGCTAGATCTCGGATAGATCGAATTGTTTTTTATATTCTAAATTTTTTTACCTTTTCTTGATTTTTGCTTGATCCAAACACAACCGAACCCTTCCCCTCTTTATTTTGTTGTCTCTTTTTTGTTTTTTTTTTGAAACGAGTAAACTATTTTTAATTCTTTTTTTAAAATTTACAATGAGATTTATGGGTTTAAATATCCGAAAAGAGCAAAATCAACTTGCTTGATTTACAGATTAATAATGATATGTTTTTCTTACTTTTGTAGGTTTGAAGTGAGCTTGGGCGGTGGAGTAGAGTGGTCGGTCAGATGGGCAGCAAGGGCTGGCGCGTAGCCTCTACGCTGTTATTGAGGAGCCGCGCGTGGCGGCCACGTGCAGGAAAATAAGGGGTTGGCGCCGGTTGATGAAGATGCAAGGGTTTTACGTTTTAATTATTAAACTGGGTTTGGGCTTGGATAATGTATTTGGGTTCTAATATTGGGTCTGGCTTGGTTTGAGTATTTGTAATTGATGTTGGGTCTAATGTTGGGTTTACAATAATAAAGGGTTTTTAATTGATATGGGTATTAGGCTTTTATTTTGGGTCTGGGTATTTTAATGGGTCAAGCCTAGACAAAAATGGGCTATTACAGAAACTCCTGCTTGTTTTCAGCTTACAATGGCTATTTCCCAAAACAAGGGTGTACCAATAAGGGTACTCGCCTACCGGTACTAACAACACCAGAATGGGAAATTTTGCTTGGAAATCATCCCCAACGACTCCAATTCATCCCCAACGGTCACCAACGGCTAGAAACTCATTTAGGAGGATAAAATGACCCTTCAAGCACCTAGAACAAATAATGATCTTAATGCCAACATCTCAATGATTTAGAAAAGAGTCTTTGTACTTAAATTTTCATTTTCTTCATAGACAA
Organism: Hibiscus mutabilis; assembly: GCA_019671005.1. Classification (NCBI taxonomy): domain Eukaryota; kingdom Viridiplantae; phylum Streptophyta; class Magnoliopsida; order Malvales; family Malvaceae; genus Hibiscus; species Hibiscus mutabilis. The sequence goes on from JAGYYJ010003162.1 coordinate 118,060, forward strand.
ACACTTGTGAGCTAAATTGTCAATGTATACTCAAGTTATTAGGTTTAGGTGAGTGAGCTTAATTGTGCAAACAATCTACCTAGTGAGGATTTCTTTGTTTGCTTTATTTTCTCTTTTGTAATAGAATGTTTTACAAGAATTTGGGGTATAAGTCTTGTGTTTGTAAGGGTTGCCTCTTAAGCTTAGGAAAAAGGGAAAAAATTCTTATTGAATTTGGAAATCCTTAGTGGAGAAGCTAAGGTAGTGGATGTAGAGCTTGGTTAGAAACTCGAATCACTCTAAAATCTTTGTGTCTTATTTTTTATTGCTTCCACCACCAATCACCCAATTACCACTTCTCCACCGCTTGGCAAGTAAAAACGGTTGAAGAATTCAAGCACAATAATTGGTATTAGAGCGAGGCTTAACATCCTATTGAGGCGATTTCAGCAAGCTCGATCAACCAACAAATTAACCGGTGTTCATGGCACAATCGATCGACAAGCCACCATTCATCAAAGGTGAACATTATGCTTATTGGAAGAATAGAATAATGTACTTAATCAAATCAATTGACTTTTGTCTTTGGGACATTATTGAAGAATGACCGTTCGTGCCACAACGAAGAAGACAAGATTAGAGTGTAGATGACAAGAAGAAGATGGAGCTAAACTCGAAGGCTTTGCATATTCTATTTTGTGTATTAGGATTGGAGGAGTATGCTAAAGTTTCTTCTAGTTAATATGCCAAGGAGGTATGTGACAAGCTTGAAGTGATCCATGAAGGTACAAATGAGGTGAATGAGACAAAGATGGGTCTACTCAACTTCAATTATGAGAACTTCAAGTTGGACCCGGATAAAGACATCAAGAGCATGTTAGATCGGTTATCTACAATCGTCAATGAACTTAAAGGTTTTGGAGAGGAGATTCTGAAAGACAAGCTTGTTCGAAAGTTGATTTATTCACTTCTCGAGTCATAGAAGTCCAAGAAGACAATAATCATAGAAGTAAAGAACTTTAAGAAGCTCAAGCTTGATGAGCTTATTGGATCTTTACTCACCCAAGAGTTGATGTCCGAAAGGAGAAGAAAAGAGAAGGAGAAGAAGATCAAAGAGCGAGGAATAGAAGACCTAAACATAATCCCTCTTCAATCCTCCACAAGTCATCAAGAAAATTCAAGTGAAGAGGAAAGTAAAAGTGAAGAGATGACTCACCTCTTCAAGATGTTTACTCGATTCATGAAGAACGAAATGGAGAAATCAAGACATGAATCGAAGAAGAAGATGAAGGATTCCCTCAAGTGCTTTGAATGCAAGAAGCAAGGACACACCAAATACGATTGCCCTCGCTTCAACAAAAAGGGACCATCTTCAAAGAAGGCATACGTGGCAACATAGAGTGATGAAGAAGACTCCACCGACAATGAGGTAGCCTACTTATGCTTTATTGCCCTCCAAGAGGGGTAAGGTAACTTTTAACTCATCTAGTTCCTTTTGATGAGTTACAAGAAGCCTATGATGAATTGGTTTTTGAATTCAAGGCTTCATTTTCTAAAAACAAGAAATTGATTTCAAAATTGAAATAGAAAATGAAATGCTTTACAAAACCAATTTGGAATTTGAAGAAAAAATCAAAGATTTTGAGCTTAAAGTTTTGAATTTACAAAATTTGCTTCAAAGTTTGGAAAAAGATCATCAAAAGAAAATAAATGATCTTAAGAAAGAAAAAGATTTGATTTGTAAGAGTTTTGAAAAGAAATATAATTTTAACAAATCAAATTTTTATCAAAGACAATCTAGTGCCCCTGAATTTTTGAACGATAAATGTTTTAGAAGTATTTGGGTCCCAAAAGGACTAATTACTTCAAAGAAAAATGATGAAATTGAAAAATGGATTCCTAAGGGGACTAAAATTTGTGCAACTAATGTCATTGGATCCAAAGCAATTTGGATACCAAAATTTACTTGATTGTCTTTTTATAAGTGTGATGGAGCATTGATCAACAAAGTGATGAACCATGAAAGCTCTATGCATACAAGGAAGATCACTTGAAGAAGGAAGGCTTCACATCCTACCTTTGATTCAAGTGGTAAATTTAAATTGAATTTCTTGTATTTTTTATTTATTTTATTGAAATTCAATTTCTTTTTAATCATAAATTGTTGGACCAACATTCTAATTGATGCTTGAATAAGGGGGAGCCATTTTTTAATAAAATTCTTATTTTGTCAACATTTTTTTAACTCTCTATTTTATGGTACTTTAAAGTTTTTCAAACTTGGTTTGAATCATTTTTTGATATAACAAAAATGGGAGAAAGGTTTGAAAAATTGAATTTTCAAATGAATAAGGGGAGCTTTTAACACTTTGATAAAATATTCTCTTATTCAAAATTTATTTTTACTAAGGGGGAGAATCACTAAAACAATTTTTGATATTGGTTTTATTATATCAAAAAGTGAGAGATTGTTAGGATATTTGTTTTGATATGATAATTGAAAAATAGTTTTGGACTAGATTGAAAAGATTGCAAAAATGATTCAAAGTCCAAACAACTTGAAAATATGATTGAGGTGTTTTCAAAAGGTTTTGGGAGGCTTTGAAACGTTTTTAAATAGCAAAATTATCAAAAATTAAAGCTCCGTAGCGATACCCATCATACTGTATCAATATGTGATTCTATCCAAAATTTCCAGAACTAAAACCTCGTACCGATATAGCTTCTGTCGTACTGGTATGGACATGGTGGTTTCAAAACCACCCTAGAGGTTTTGAAACCTCTACTTGTTTTTAGCATGCTACGACTATTTCCCAAAATAGGGGCGTACTGATACGGGTACTCGCGTATCGGTACCGACAGCACCAAAATGAGAAGTTTTGCTTGAAAATCACCCCCAACGGTTCTAATTCATCCCCACGGTCACTAACGGCTAAAAACTCATTTGGGAGGATAAAAGGACCCTTCAAACACCTTGAACAATTAGTGATCTTAATGCCAACATCTCAATGATTTAGAAAAAAGTCTTTGTACTTAAATTGTCATTTTCTTCAAAGACAAACACTTGTGTGTTTCTTATTGCTCCAAGAGGAAGACCTAAATAATCCGAGGGAAAAAACCAACCAAACAGCCTATCGAGGAAGCCCAGTTATTTAAGACACCTTTATCAATATTAATACCAAGAGTCTACTTTTCTTGAGATTTAATTGTAGACTAGAAGCTAATTTAAATACACAAAGAACTCTCTTAACGTTTAGTACCATTTATTCAGAATCCCCACATAATATCATAAGATTGTCGGCATATTGCAAATGGGAGATTTGGACCACATTAGACTCACGAACTATCTTAAATCTCGAGAACAATCCCACATCATTAGCTTTACCCAGGATTAAATTGAGAGCTTCGCCAACTAGGTTAAAAAGCAAAGGAGAAAAGGGGCATCCTTGTCTATGGCCCCTAGCAATCTTGAATTTCTTCGTTGGAATTTCGTTAACCAGGATGGATATTGAAATAGTTGAAATTCACTGAAAGATCCATCTACACCATCTAGAGACAAATGCCATTTTTACCATCACAGGGATGAGAAAATTCCAACCCACTAAATCATATGCTTTCTTGAAATTGATTTTAAAGGCCTCCTTTACGCTCAGCCTTAAACATGTAATCAATTGCCTCATTAGCAATGAGAGCGCAATCCAAAATCTGCCTGCCAGGAATGAATGCCAATTGGCAATTGCTTACTAGACCATCAATGCATCCGCGAAGTCTATTGGCAAGAATCTTAGATAAAACTTTGTACACACCTCCAACAAGCTTATGGGACTGTACTCATCAAGAGAAGTCGGGTTCTGCTTTTTAGAAATCAAAGTAATAAAAGAATAATTGATGCAATCCTCTCAATCTTTCCCATTATAGAAGTCCGAGAAAAAACTAAGAAAGTTCTCTTTTAATAACTATCAATACTTCTTAAAAAAAAACCCATGTTGAATTCATCAGGTCTTGGGGCCCGATTACCATCAGTCAAACAAATCGCACACCAGATTTCATCCTCGGTGAAGTTAGCCTCTAAAGCAATAGACTGTGCAGCAGTTAACGATTTAAAATTTAAGCCCAGATCTTCAATAGGTAGTGACAATTTCTTTTTATAAGCTTCAAAAAAGTAATGAAAAATCCCCTTCTTGATAGACTCTGGATTAGACAGATAGACATCGTTGAAACACAGCAAATGAATAGCATTTACTCTATTCCTAGCTGAGGCTGCAAGGTGGAAAAACTTCGTATTTCTATCTCCCTCATGGAACCACTTCACCCTAGACTTTTGTAACCACACTTTCTTCAATTCTGTAAAGATGCCATAGCTTCAAATTTAGGGGATCCCTATTATTAATCCAACTGTTATGTTATGGTTCACAATGTTTTTAATTTAGGCATAATGCCTAAATTTGCACTTAACGTTTACATTTTTATTATTTTGGCCATCTTTTTTTGAAGCACCTAATCCCTTAAGCTTTTATTTTTTATGCAGAGACACCTTTAGATGGACGGAATTGTTAGTCAACTATTGGTCAACTGTTTCCGCTCACCTAACAGTAGTTTTATTTTGATGATGTGGCAGTTTTCTGACTTCATCATTTTTTATTTGAAATAAAAAATATAATTTCAGATTACTCACAACCAATAAGAGGTTTCCAAGTGTACACTGATTGATTGTGAATAAAGAATTTCGTAAAAATCAGACTTGGCCGGAATAAATCAGCCATCATCACCGTGCAACACTGCAACAAAACCCACCGTATCGCCACCGGCACCAATCGCAGCATCCACGCTCGCTTTCATGTGACCTGCTGCCGACCGCACCCATCTAAGTGAAACAACATAAGCGCACCACATAAGATAAATTCAGAGCAATATTTAACTGATAAAAGAAAATCTACAGGCGTCATAAACAATAAAATAAGAACGAATTTAATTACCATTTTAAGAATTAAAAACATATATAATCACCACTGCTGTAGCCTCTAATAATGTAACATTTAACTTAATCACTAGTTCATCAAAAAGAAATCTCACTAATCCAATGACTAGCACTTTCGATTTTCTTTTCTCTCTTTAACTAAAACCCTAATTTCCCGAAAATTGTGATCTGCTTCTAATTTCAATCCCCTCTAAAAACCCATCACCTTCCCTTTACCTGCAACCAAAAAGTTTACATTTTTCGATGCAAAGCCTTATTTTCCACCGCCACTACTAGAGGTGGAGCCCGTCTTCACCTCCTTTAAGTCCTTTGCTCCAGCAACTGTAGCTAATCTCGGCTTAGGTTTTGACTTTGTCGACGCCACCGTTGATGGCCTTGGGGATTACGTCTCCCTCAAAATCGATTCTTCTGTTGGCATCCTCTGATTGAAATTAATGATTTAAATTATTTCTTTATTTATTTTAAATAAATAATTTTAATAATGTCAATAAACTGCCACATCATCAAAAGCAAACCACATCAACCTATTAGATGAGCGAAAATGGTTGACTATTAGTTGACTCACGGTTCTATTCATCTAAGAGTGTCTTTGCATAGAAAATAAAAACTTGACAGGTTAGGTGCTTAAAAAAAGATTTAGAGTTAAAATAAAAAATATATAAACGTTAGGGGTAAATTTAGGCATTACGCCTTTGGGGGATAGTTGACGAGGATGATTGGATCAAATTCTTACTCTTGGAGCATGGATGCTTGTTTCTTTATTTGTTTAATGGGTTATATGTTAAACCCAAGTACCCAGCTTATAAGGAGCTTCAGATCAGCAATCCTTTGAGGGTTTAGCTCAAGTTAGAATATGCATCCAAATCCAATGCATGCAAATGAAGAAGATCCAAATGCCACCACCCACAGGGACAGTAGAAAGGGACATTTTGATTTTGGAAAAGCTATGCTATCTCCACCGCACAAATAAAATAGGCCTGTTTCACAAGGAACCCGGCCCACCACCTATACCTTGCAAAATACAATTTGCCATTTCGATTAATTGCGTTTTTGTCAAAAATATAAACATGCCATAATTACTTGTATTTTTTGTTATATAATATATGTTCTTAATTTACCTGTAAAATTAACAATTTTAAGATTTATGTATAAATTTCAATTTAACTCCTTGTAAAATAATTACAATTTAATAGTCCTAACTTTTTAAAATATTATGGTGTTATTAAAATCGCAATTATATGTAATGCGAACATTAATACGGGCTTCGTTAAAATAACTTCTTTAAATTTACACGAAAGAAAAAGAGTACCACGTATTCATGTTAAATAAAATACCCTTAAACAACCAAAACCCCCAGAGCTGAGCTCAAGACACATCGCCTAATGCCAGACCTAATTACAGACTATAGAACACGTGCTTAATTCGGGTCATAGACAAGTAGATCAACCTCATGGGCTATCCCTTTTTAGCTAGACAGTCGGCCATTTTATTACATTCTCTGAGAGCAAACTGGAACTTACAATCAAAGCCTTTACTTAGGCCTAAACGCGCAGATATGAGGGAGTTGAAAACAGGGGGAGATAGTTGAGGATTCAGCAGCCAATCCACTACCATTTTGCTATCACTTTCGACCACCACACTACAACTGTTGCGACACTTCGAATTACTAAACAGTTGCAATGCTTCTTTGATAGCAAGAATCTCTACCGTAGAAACATCCGATCTTCCAACTGATTTTGAGAAATATAACAAAGGCCTCAACTTCTCATTACCTCGGCTTCTTTGATAGTCCTAATTTTACAGGTAATTAGTTGTTAGCATGAAATCATTTACTCATGCGATTGCTAATTAACTTTTATTATTTTTTTAAGGAAAAAACTTTGATACGGGTAAACTTTAGTTTACACGTGCCTTTTAATTTTAGGGGTTAGGGTTTTACTTTAGGGTTCAAGGTTTAGGGGTTTAGGTTGTAAGGTTTAAAATTTAAGGTTAGTGTTTAGAATTTAGTGTATAGGGTATAAAGTTTAGGGTTTAGTTTTTAGGGTCAAGATTAGGAATTTAGAATTTGGATTTTTATAATGTAAATATACATGCTTGTGTAAAATTAATTTTACACAGCTTGTGTATCAAAATTTTACCCTTTCTTTAATTACTGCAATTGTTTATAACTAATTATAATTGTTTTTCGAATTTAAATTAAGAATTAATTTATTAAAATTCGGCCCACATTTTATGCTGACTGATCTGCCCAGGCTTTCGGGTTCCTCTTGATCTTATTCGTAGTTGGGAAAGGGAAGGAATATAAATCAACGGACATTAATATTTGGACACGTATTTTTTTTAGCAAATTTTTTTATAAAAATAATTCGGGCTTTTTTTTTGGAAAAAAGGCATAACATCGATTCTTTTTTTTCGTCGAATGTTTCGGGCCAGAAAAAAATTTCCTTTGTCGCAGAGAAGGAAAGAACCATTCAAGTGCAGAAATATGAGATATTAGATATTGACTAGTTTTATAAGAACTCAAAATAGATCTAATTCAGCTTACTATTATAGAATTAGATAAGGATTTAAATAGAAGAATAAAAGTTCTTTTGTTTCGTCTGTGTGAATAATCAATTGAGCATGATTAGTTTGATTGTCACCGTTCCCTTGGGGATATCCGACTGATCACATCTTTTAGGTCCTTGGTGTGTGTGATTAGATTAATTTTGATATTATATTCTCAGCTTTTGAGCTTTGACTCCATCTCCACCCAATCTATTTGAGGTACCGGCGGCTTCAAGTGATAGGTCCAAACAGCACTGTAATCAATCAAATAATATTATTTGGTTTCATATTGTCTTTGACTGCTATGTCATTGGTCGGGAGATTTAACCCTATCACGTTTCGAAAACAGTTAATTAGGTCATTTCCATGGATTGCTTGCCCCCACGTTCATCCTGCAAGAAAACCACGACTTTCCCTTCCCACTTGGTTTAATAGTCAAATATGTTGTGCCGCAAGCAACTTCCGATAATAATCTCCATAATAACAAAGTCAACTTCCCCAGAAGCTTCCCTTTGAAATCTCAAAGCTTCAACTTTATAACGGATCAAGATCCACTTTCAATTTTGTTTCCTGCAAACTTGTTTCAATCAACAAAAGTTTCTATGGATACCCTTTTCCAAGATCTTCCCAGTTCCCTGTATGGATTCAAATTTGATCATCACC